>APFE030418883.1:0-53279 GCA_000404065.3 Pinus taeda
AAAGTGCAATTTTCTTGGCAAAGAACCCTGCATATCATTCAAAGACAAAGCCCATTGATGTTCAGTATCACTTTGTGAGGGATATGATAGAAGACAAAAAGGTGTTGCTGGTAAAGGTGGACACTTTGAAGAATACTGCAGATGCATTGACAAAATCTGTGAGCTCTGAGAAGTTCTCTTGGTGTAGAGAACAATGGGTGTTTCAGGGCTGTTGGAAAAATGACTAAGCTCTCCTGTGGCCCCCTGTGGAAAGAAAACAACAAGTGGGAGATTGTTGGGTTGTGTTATATTCTTTCCACATAGTTAATAGGGGGTTTGAGGGGTAGCCATAACCCCACTTTATGGGGTCGGGGGTATGGTTTTGGACCCTATGTTAGGTTGGGCAGACCCACCTATGGTTTTGTGCATGATTTTCGCACATGTTTTTTGGACGCGATGGTTTTCAGTCCATGGTATTGGATACGATGGGTTTTTGGTCCATGGTATTGGACGTGATGGTTTTCGGTCCATGGTATTGGATGCTTCGGCATGTATAAATATGTATGGTAACATTGAAAGGAACATAATGAAAAATCAAGCTGGTAGTCCCGATTTTGGGATCCAGTGGAAAATCTCTGTGTATACGTGTTTTATGTGTTATGCTCTTGCATTTTTATTTTTCCTGTGATTTAGAATTCGTATGCAGGTAATTTCTGTACAGGGTTAAAACCTACAATAGAGGGATTACCAGACCAATCGCAAAACTGCAGAATACTTTTTATGTATGACAGTCAATCTTCTCGAATGTTGTTTTCAGTGCATTGCGATCAATAGGGCGATAGACATGGCTTCCTAAGGATAAAGGATATAGCCTATTGTGGTCTCGCAATATATACTTGACGGTACGTGGGAGCACAAGTCCGTACTGGCACTTGTCATATCAAAGAGGAGGAATCATCCAACCTACGATGAAAACGATAGTTACTAGGCTTTATGATGTCGGAATACGTCTCTAGCCTAGACTTCTAGATGTTGTGCATTAGGTTCTAAAGTGTTTTTATGTTCATTGGAGTTTATTTTACAGTTGATCTTTCTTAAGAAGTTTTCCTTTAAGGTTCACCGTGTGATGTAGATATACAATTCCTAAATATGCAATCTAAGATGATAAACAATCATTTGCTTTACTTTTTGCAATGAAAATCCTAGCTACTAAGGAAAGAGAAGTAAAATCCTTTCAACATAGAGCAGAGAGCACACACTAAGATGCACTATCCTAAATCAATTTCCGCATGCAGTCCAAATTCAAATGCACATACATGTATTTGTTTTTTCATTTTCCTTAATGTGAGAATGATAAAAAGAAAACTAAGTACAATCTGAACTATCTTTCCTCAAAGCGACACTTTAGCAATTTATTTTCAAAACGAAAGGAAGATTTAGACGACATTTTAAATTTCAACTTGAAAACTACTTTTGATACTTCAAAGAATCAATGATCCAAATCAAATACAATAGCAAAACTGTAATCAACTATCTAAAATAGGAAGACTTTACGACACTCTTTTCTTTGACTGAAAATGACACTGGCGACACTTTCAAATCAAAATACGACAGTTCGCTTAAGCTACTGTTTGCGAAGGAGAACTATAAATGACGAAAAATACATAAAAAAATTCACAATTCTTTATCAATGGAGGATGAATAATGAAAAGGAAGAGAGTTTCAACAGTAATATACTGATCACAAACAACAAAACTACTAAATAAAGCTGAAGACAATGAAGAGAAAACCAAAATTTGGAGGTAGAAACAGTCTTACTCAATCATCGCACCTATAACATGGGGAAACATGGATGCATCTCACCTGCAACACACGGGAGGTGTGATGCATCCAGACTGTCAATGAGAGACAATGCGGTGGTCCAGGGACGAGACTTAGCTTGGTTTTTGCTCACAGTTTGCAGCTTAGTTCAGGGATTTAGGCTGAGCTAATGATAGGCAGTAAACACAAAGTATAGGGGCTGATCTAATGAGGTTATTTGAGTTACCACCGGGGCACTTAGGATGTTTGCAAGTTAGATGTTCAGTTCATAAACTAACCCAGAGATTGACTAAAGAAGCATTGATCTACTTTGCAGTTGCATAGCAAAAGAAGTTCGAAAGCTAGTTGGCTTAACTTCAGGCTCTGTCTATAGTTTATAAAGCAAACAATAATGACTAACAATCAAACTATTCGCTCCCTAGTGGAGTCGCCATTTTGTTACCAGGAAAACTAGTGTCCATTCAAAGCTTCTAGTCCCACTTAGATGGGTAGCTATCTTAGAAACAAACAAACTAAATTTACTTGTGTCTTCCTTTATGAGAGATAGATGAGAGAGAAGTAGAGAGTACCAACCTTAGTATTTCGCTTGGCTCCTTGCTTGTTTTCTCCCTCCTTTGACAGAGCTTCGCCACTCTTTCCTCACTTGTCCCGCTTCAAAGAACACCTGTAGAGTTAAAGCAACATAATACCATCAAAGCATAGAGATCTATAACCATAAACAATATAGGATCAGATGTATATTAACCGTACAAATGCATACACCAATACAAGATTTAGAAATATACAAGAATATGGAGGAAAAATCAAATAGTTTTATTGATAAAAGTAGTAGAAGAGAGGATTACAACCTAGCGGTCTAACCCAGTGCCATCCTCCCAGCATGAAAGCCCTCTTCACCTCATGGAAATCTAGATCACCCAACATTATGATGTTTCATAGAGAAACCAACAACACTTCCTTACAAAATACAAAATTCCAGCCTCTAGATCTCTAAGATGAGGGATCCATATATAGATATTTGTAGGTGGGTGAGTCAGCTTCTGGGATTTTGATTAGTGTCATTTCTCTGATAGTTCTTGGTTCCACTTAGAGATTTCATGATATCTTACTCATCCTTGGGCGAATTCAGAGAGGCAAGTGTCAAATGAGCAGTTTCTAAAAGATTCACTAGGTTTCCACCTAGAAAACGGCCTCTGCCATTTGTCTACTCTCGCCCATCACACCCTACAGAAGGAATTTTCAGTATGCATCGCACCCGCCGTGTGCAATAGGTGAGATGGTCCAGTTTTGACCATGTTTGAGCAGTTTTTCAGGGAGAACTTTTGGGAAATGATGTAATTAATTGAGCTTAATCCTTTAGGGTATGAAACAAAACTTTTAGGGGTTTATAAGCCCTTGTTTTATGGACATAAGTGATTAGGGTTGCAGTGCCCAAATATGTCTATAACACCTACTCAGTCACAGCTCCACCATAGACCTCCTTTGTTAGATCTGACGGCCTTTGCGCCATATCGCTTGGATTTCTGTCCGAACATTATTAGGCTGAGAGCATATGAGATGGGTGGTTTCCTCATGCTACATGTTTTCCAGGGAGGCTAATTGCGTGAATTTTCAAAATAAAATTTATGGTATTGAGGGCGCACAAGATACAACTTACTACCCTCCAATCCTTCTCATCATTTCCATGTTTCTTTTCACGCTCCAACCTCCACCGTCAATCTTCCCTGCTATATTTGACGGCTGTCGAATCACCTGACCACTTTATTGTTTTGAATTCCCCACTGTATATTTGTCTCTTGATCTAATGGTTGTCACTTCACCCGATCACCAACTGGCTTGGCCGATCTCTACCGCTCATCTGTTGATCGCCTCCGTGATATAGTTGCAACTATCCATCCTGTTAGTCTACCATGTCTGCCCATTTGCCTACGTACCTTACTACTATCTGATCTCAACCGTTCATTTACCCTTCACATCCCCGATCCAACAGTCCTCATGCATTTTTGTTCATTACGCCCTCTTTTCACCATTTTTCCCTCTGACTACTTCTTTCACTTATACACAAACATAGCCTAGTTCCATTTTTGACCCCTTAGTCTAGTTTTGTTGTTTTACTCCTGCAACTTAGATATTTACCATTAGATTAGTGTTGCTTAGCAATTCTACTTAGTCTAACTATTTTGATGATTAATTAGGTTATGGTGATTTAGGTTTGAATGTTGTTTTCTTGATTTCTATAGTAGATTAGCTCTCCCCTAGACTAGGTTTGCTCTCCTTCCATCAAAATAAAGCTTCTTTTGACCCTATAGAAGTCTGGCTTGGAACCACTGGGGTCTTTTCCAGATGAGCAGTGACAACAGATAGTACCTTCACTTCTACTTGTGTATATAGCACAATCACCTTCAAGTTTGTACGGACCCTGGGTTGATAATTAAAGTTGGTAGCCCTGGGAGTTGTAACATTCTTATTGCAATACCTAGGCTCATCAGAAAGACTTAGGTCATATTTCTCCACTTTACTTGTAGCTTACTTCAATAAATAAATATTGTTTTGTTCTTGATATTAAATGTGTTTATGCATTGATTTATATTGTAATTTGTTTATGAATCTTATATTGATGCATAATTGTTCATTCATTTATATGATATAAAGTTAATATCATGAACATGGTTTATGTTTCTACTGCTCTATATCTTTCATTTGAGTAAGTTTCAGGTCTCAAAGACATATGGAGAAGCTGAGGGTTTGCACCCTACAGGATATACCCAAATGTAGGACCTCCGGGTGAGGACACTCCTATATAATTTATTAGAATAAGCATTTAGGTTGTTTTCCTGAGCATTTATTGTTGTTGTTTTCCATCCACTTTGATGGGGTTTTCAACCCAAGACCCTAGGGTGATCTCACCCGCAACAAAATTGGCAACTCCACTAGGGATAACATTATTGTTATTCCTAGTTTGAGTTGTTTCTTCTCAATCAGGGTTTGTTTTCTTGATTGCCTGCTCCTACAATATTATTTGACTCATTATCCTCCTAGGTATCAAGTCTGATCTTTTGGATCAGGTCTTGATTTTGTTTTGTCCTAACTAAGCTTTGTATATGTTGCTTTTTTGGATTACAGTCACATATACATGTAGGTTTCGTCAAGAAGACTTGTGTATATGTGAGTTTCTTGTATTAGAAATATGTGTGCATGCTTATGTGTCTTTACACAGTCACGCATTCAATTTTTTGAATTGTTTTTTCAAATCTTCTTGCCCAATTAGGTCTACCGCCTAGTCATGTCTGTTGTTTTATGGTCATCTATTGTCTGAAGAATTCATTTTTCCTGCATGCTTTATTTTTCAAAATATCCTTCTCATTGAAAAGCCTACTTGGCCTAAGATTGATTCTTAAGCAAGTTTGTGGTTTGTGTCTTGGGTTCAAGGCTTCTCTCTGAGGTTCTTGGATGTTCTAGTTTTCCATAACAAGAAATTGATTTTGATTTTGTTTGTAGCCCAAATTTCAAATTGCCTTGCTTTGCTTTTCCTTGTTTGATTGGCCTTGTTTCTTTTCATGCTTTTTTGAGAGTCTTTTTTGTCAATTTTGAAAGTGTTTCTTTCTTGAAATTTTGTTGGTTTGCTTAAATATTTTTCTGTTGTTCGGATCAGTTTGTGCAAATTTTTATTCTTTATTGTGTCGAGTTTCATTTATTAATGAGTTTTATAACTTGCGAGATTTAAAGACTCCTTGTGCTTATTTCTTGGTCTTTCGAATTTGGTAGTTCTTTTTGTGACCTCAAAAGTTGCCTTCTTTTCCTTAAAAGAAAGACATAAAAAAATTCATTTTCTTTTTCCAAGCTTTTGGTTTTCAGTTTCTTTTGTTTTGTTGTTGTTAAGCAATTGGGATCTTTTTAAAAAAAAAAATCTCGCTTTGGAGGGAGATTTGTTTTTAATTTTTTGCCCTCTTCATTATCAAGTTGGGATATTGACTCTATAAAGAACCACTTTTTTCTTATAGTATGAGTGTTTTTTTAGGATCTTGCATCATCATTTAAACTTTCATTAGGTTAGTTTGCATCTTAAGCAATCTTAGTCTTTTAAGATTTTGAGTGTGTGTGGAGTGTTTCAGAAAAGAAAAGGAAAATATTTTTCTTATATAAGTTTTCGTAGAACCCAAGTAGAAATCAATTTTCATTGAAGGAAATAATTTCATGCATATATTTAGGTTTCTATTGGTTTCTTTTGCATCATAAAACATCATAATTTTCACTCTCGTAAATTCCTCCTAACTTAAAGAACACCTTTATAAAATCAAGCGATTTAAAAAAATGAAATAGAACTTTTTATTTTTGTCATTAAAAAACATCAACAAGTTTAGGTTCATTAGGGCCTTGGAATAGGTGAGTGGAGAGTTAACTCTCCAAGGCTTCTCAATTTATCAAACGTAGAAGTTGAAAAATGAGCGAAATCCAATATCATTAGAATGATTGGGAAAGCTCCGTGACTAGGGGTTAAGCACGAGGGAGAGTGAAGACAAGGAAGAGAGATACCCCCTCTCCTACTTGTTGGATCCCACCTCATGACTGTTCTACCTGGGTTTTGATACGATTTGGTATACATAGTTTCCTTTCCTAGGGATCTCATAAGTGGTTGTGGAGGGGAATCCTGTGGCACTTGATGCTAACATTGCATCACATTTAGCAGTACTTTTGGAGGGCACCCTTGCGAATCTTGGGTGCTTGCACTAACAAAGGCTGTTGTCTAGAGGTTAGCATAACTTCTTATGATACCTTTGCTAGTAGGCATGGGGTGTAATTACCCCATACTATTTTAAGAAGGCCCTTGATTTGGCTTTCTTCTATTTTAGTGTTTGGTCCTAATCACTCGGAGTGGAAATACTTGAAAGTAGTTTGATTTTCTATATCTTTAGGGACTTTTAGGGAGTGATATTTTCTCCTAGTTGGCATAACTTTACAACCTTTTTGAGTCCTTAAGTAGATTTCTTAAAATTAATTCAAAGTGGCTAATCGAATGGCTCATTAGTCTAGGGGACTTTATGGGCTTTCACCTACGAGTCATGAGCCTTCTCCTCGATGGAATAGGAGTAATTCTGCCAGTGGTTTTCAATCAGTGGCAGTAGGCGCATAGGAGATTGATCCTCTGGTTGGATTTATTGATTCATAGGATAGACCTAGTACAAGTAGAGAGTTGGAGAGAAACACTCCAGTTCTTTCTCGAGTCATATTCCAGTTGGAAGATGTTATTGAAGTTGATGAGCTCCCTAAGTCTATTTTGACTCCTAATTCTCCTCTTCCTCTCGATCATCCAGACGTTTTATTATATGTTGGGACTCCGACCAACAGGAATTTGAGCCCAAGTTTATATCAATCTTTTCCTTCAATGATCACTGTTGGAAGCATGGCATCCACGATAAGTGCTACAAGTATGAAAACCCTTGTATCCGTACAAGGAGGAGGAAAAAGTTTTAAACCTTCTAATACTCATAGCACTGCTATATTTGGTTCTAATTCCATTACATCTTCAAGTGGAAGTTCTCAAGTTGTTTCCTCTGGCATTGGCTTTCCCCTTTGGATTGCCGACCAACGCGATTCCTTCGGTCCCGTTAAGTGTTCCATCAGATGCCTCCATGTCCATGGCTTCCATGGCAAGTGGATCAACTTATTTTCAGGCTTTCCCATTTGGGGGTGGTCATATACCACATGCCAACCCATATTTGGGACCAATACATTTTTTTGCTTTAGGTCAAAGTTATAATCCACTTCAAGGTTGGGCAAACCCTACAGTTAGTGGGTTAGGAGCCAAGAATCAATTTTATTTCAACCAGCAAGGGAATATGTTTTATTCTTCTATTAGTTCATTCTAGAACTTTTCTCCCTATGATAATGCATGAAACCCTTACCAAGGGCTCTCTGCTCCTTTCAACACCTCTCTAGGGGGCAATTTACTGGCTACGAAAATTTTTCGGCAAGAGTTGGTCAAACTCTAGTTTTTTATGGACCACAAGGAGTTCCTTATGGTTTAATTGGGTCTACGAGTTATTTCAGGCAACATGCTGCCTTCAAAAATCCAAGCCATTATTTTTAGAACATTGGTAGTTCCACCCACATTGGGTGGAATCCTCAGGGTCCCCCGCAACTACCTTTCTTAGCAATGTTAAACTTACCAAATATTTCTAAATTGACTAATGATATAATTAGGTATAACATGGTTTGGCCTCCGGTCCCAACCAAACTTCCCTCATATATACCAAAATTTGAAGGGAAGACTGGTGATGATCTCGGGGACCACGTAACCACTTTCCAGTTATGGTGTTTGTCCAACTCCCTGATAGACACTTCAATCAGGTTGAGATTATTTCAATGTACCCTAACTGGAAATGTGGCTAAGTGGTACATAAAACTGCTAGGGGGCACCTTTTATTCTTTCGGTGATTTAATTACTATATTTTTGAACCATTTTTAGTTGCCTATCCAATATGATGCTAGAACTGAGCTTTTGGCTAATTTTGAACAAGATCAGGAAACACACATTTCGGATCATATCTAGGAATGGAGGAGAAGAAAGAGGTTTATTAAAGCCAATATTCCATAAGAATTCCTTCTTGAATGGTTTCTTAAATCATTACAACCCGATATTTCTATGGACGTGTCACTCTCCGGTGTGTTCACCGAGGAGCAGGCTATTTTTAGGGCCCAACAATTAGAACTTATATATTCTCAATCTGGGTTCCTTCAAAAAATTCTACCTGATGCTCTTAGGTGCAAGGTCGATATAGCCAAGCCAAAGCCAGGTCCCCATGCCGACAGGCTAGTTAGATCGATTGATGCTAACATGGCTAACCTGGTGACTCAATTGCAATATTTATCTTTACAAAATACTTCTATGTAGGCTTCATTGTCCATCACTACCCCTTCTCAACCTACGTCTATAAACTCCATCTAAACTTCTAACCTTAACAGAAACCCAAAATCCGATGGGAAGAAGAAAGGATGAAGTAGGAAAAATAATTAAGATGGGAAGGGCAATGTAAACAAGCCTAACAATGATGCCAGAGGAGGTAAAAAGGAGTTTAAGAAAAAGTTAAAGTTTCCACGCAAGCTATGCAATGTAGATCATTTGATTCATCTCTATCCTAAGATCCAAGATGCTCAATGCTTATTAGTTTAGCAGGGATCCTCTAACTCCCAGGTTTTCCTCACTAACCCTTTTCCCCAAGTGCAACGATTACTTGTTGGAACAAACTTTAGTATTGGTACCCCCACTGGGGGCAACTAGGAAGGGAAAAATACACCAAATGTCTACAGGATGAATTCACATATCAATGTTGGTATGTGATCACATGATTACGCTGAATCGGAGTCATCTAAGGCTAAATATTCTTCCGATGCTTTAGAGCCACTCCATATTGAGAGTCCCTCTATTGAGTCTGTACCTCAGATGTTGAAAGATTCCACAAAATGCTCGATCATTAACCCTAATGCTAGGGTAGCCTAGAACTACTCGATTATAGAAGATCTGGCTCAGAGTCTTTGTGTTATGTCAGTGTTAGAGGTACTCGAGTGATGCTCCACTCAGAGAAGTCCATTACTCTCAGTAATTGGACAATTGATCCAAAAAATTCTCTTGTGCTTACATTTGATATTTCAAACGTCAAAAAGAGACTCCCACATCATATGGCTTTCTAGATAAATTCTACATATCGAAAGACCAATATCTTTCAAATTTTTATCGATGAGGGAGATACCACATGTGTGATGTTCATATCATGTTGGAAGCCTATTGGATCACCTAAATATGTTCCTTCACCTACTCAATTGACGACATTTGATGGACATTCTCATAGGACGCATGGGATTGTTCTAGCCTTTCCCGTTTGTGTTGGGGTAAAGGTGGTAAATATTGAAGTAGAAATAGTTGATGTGAATCTAGATTAGAACCTCCTTTTAGGAAGGAATATGATTTATGATATGGATGCCATTGTATCATCATTATTTCACATCCTTTGCTTTCCTCATGAAGGGAGAAAGGTAAAAGTTGATTAGGTGGATTATTCTCTGGCTGACTCCCACACATCTTTTGAGTCTACTGTTCCATTAGTGGATAATCCCTGGCAACCTATAGGGAATTTAGGAGTTGGAATGTACTCTTCCTTAATGGGTACTTTTGATATTCCCACTCCTATAGCTAGAATTAATGTTATTTCATCTTCAAGGGGACCTTCTCGAAGAGATTTCTTTCGAACTCATTATTTTTTGGACCCTTGGCATGTCCTATGTCTATAGTAGAAATTGCTTATAAGTCTATTGTTAACTCTGTAGACTCCAATCCTACTCCTTTCTCACCAGAGGAGCTAGATGGAGATGTGGCTTTTGCCTGGACCCCCGATTCAACTTTGTCTCAAGATTGTTTATATATTGCCTTTCCATCTAAAGAAGTAATTCTAGAAGAAATGATGGGTGTTGATAAACCATGGGATGATCTACATCATCGTTCGTATTTCCTCCCTCATTTGCAAGAAATTGAGTTAAGTTTGTCTAGTCCTTATACTAGTGATGTTCATGTAGTTTTAACCCCTTTGGCCCCAGCATAGTTTTCTACCGAAGGTAACATGTCTATTATATCACAAACTGTACTAGTGAACATCTCTAGGAATCCTAACACTATTAACAATGTCTTCATTGGAGTTGATTGTTCACCTGAAGAAATTCAAATTTATACCAATCTCCTCAAAGAGTTTCATGATGTGTTTTCCTGTTCTTACGAGGAAATGCCTGGAATAGGTCCATCTATAGTCCAGCATGAGATCAAGACATAGGAAAATTCTAAACCTATTCATCGAAAAATTCAACCAGATAATCCTAGAAAAGAAGCAGTTATCAAAGCTGAAGTCGAGAAGCTTCTAAAGGTGGGCTTCATATACCCCATTCCTTTAACTGAATGGGTCTCTAATCTAGTCCCCGTAGATAAAAAGCAAGGAACTATTTGAGTATGCATTGACTTTAGGGACCTAAATAAGGCTTGTCTAAAAGACAATTAGCCCACGCCCTTTATTGATTAAATTATTGATGAATGTGCATGTAATGAAATTTTTTTGTTCATGGAAAGATTCACTGGTTATAATAAAATTACTATTCATCCAGAAGATTAGCATAAGACAACCTTTATTTGTCCCTAGGGTACGTTTGCGTACAAAACGATGCCTTTTGGCCTCAAAAATTATGGAGCCACTTTTTAGCGGGCCATGTCTTATGATTTTCACGACATCAAGCATGTTATCGAAGCATACCTGGATGATTTAGCTACTCATTCTCAAAAGAGAATGGATCATCCTAAACATATTTGATTGATTGTTGAGAGGTGTTGTTTTTATAAAATCTAGTTGAATCCGAATAAGTGCAATTTCATGGTCACATCTAGTCAGATGTTAGTATCCATCATGTCAACGAAGGGGATTCGTGTAGATCAGTTCAAGGTTGAGGAAATACTTCAGTTGCCTCTTGTGTCTTCCATACATCAACTTCAAAGTATCCAAGGAAAAGAAAATTCCTTGAGGAGATTTATAGCCAATTATACCAAGATCACAAAAGGATTGATGTGTTTTCTTAAGAAAGGGGTCCCTTTTTTATGGGATGATTTCATGCAATGATCTTTTGATGCTTTGAAAAAAGCATTAACCTCTACTCCATTGTTTAGTCCATCTGATTATAGCAGATATTTCCTCTTGTATCTCATTGCAACAGAATCAACCATTGGTATGGTTCTAGTTTATGAAGATGATGCCTTATGTGAGCATGTAATCTACTATCTAAGTCGAGTCTTGGTAGGTCCTGAACTGTGCTATTCTCCCATCGATAAATTAGCTTGATAGCTATCCATGCTATCCATTGGCTTCAGCATTACATTCTACTTCGAAAAATGTTTGTCTTAGCAACCGTCAATCCATTTCAATTTGTTCTCACTAGGTGAGTGATTAGGGGCAAATATAATAGATGGATTGTCATCTTGCAAGAATTCGACCTCGAATTCATGTCGACTAAATCTAATAAATCTTTGGTATTTCTAGAGTTGATATTTGAGCTTCCTTGAAAGGATGAAATTATTCACGAGGAAAATTTTTGTGATGAACATTTATTTCTTATTTGCTAACATGATCCTTGGTATGGTGATATCATTATATATCTCTAGACTTCGAAGTTTCCACCTGCTTTTTCCAAGAATGAGCATAGAAAGTTGTGCCACCTCGCTAAGAATTATGTTATAGGTGACACGTTGTATCATCATGGGATTGATTCAATACTTCGGTGTTGTTTAAACTTGGAAGAAGATGAGTCTGTGCTTAATGATTTCCATAGTGGAGCTTCTGGCGGTCATCTATCTGGGCTTACGACAACCCAAAAAATTCTGCGAGCAAGCAACTTTTGGCCTTTGATATTCAAATATTGTATTGAGGTGGTCAAAAGATGCCATCCTTGTTAGGTCTATACTCAGAAAATGCACGCACATCCAGCTCCACTTTTCCCTGTTATCACCATCGACCCTTTCACGAAGTGGGGCATTGAGTTTACTACTTGTAATCTACCTTCGGCGGGAAATCACAAGTATATCATTATGACCATAGACTACTTCACGAAGTGGGATGAGGCCATGCCTACTTTCAAGAATGATAGGGAAACAACAACTTTTTTTCTCTTCAATCAAGTTATTTCCTTGTTTGGTATCCCTAAAGAGATTGTCAATGACCATGGTAGTCATTTCCAAAATTAATTGATGTATGAATTGGCTCTCAAGTTGGGATTTTGGCAAGAGCATTTGTCTCTGTATTATCCTCACGCCAATGGGTAGGTTGAAGCTGTGAACAAATCCCTTAAAATCATCCTGCAAAGGATAATTGACGAAGCTATATGTAATTGGCACATCAATTTGTATCCCACACTTTGGGCATACCAAACCTCAGTTAAGGCTGCCATAGGTTTTAATCCTTTTCAATTGGTATATGGGTTGGAATCTATTTTTCTTGTTGAATGTGAAATTACTTCTCTTAAACTAGCTGTTTGCACTTCTTCCAGAGACATCTAGTCTCGACGAGCGCCTTGTTCATTTGGAGCATCTTGATGAGCAACATTGAGATGCTGCCACAATAAATGAAGCCCATAAAGACAAGGTAAAATCTCAATATGATAAAGTTGTCAACCCTAGAAAATTTTCTAAAGTTGACCTCATCTTGGTCTAGATCAAGACAAAGATGCCTTGGGAGTAGTCAAGTTTAAGTCTATGTGGTATGATCCCTTTATTGTCATATGAGTTTTAAAAAAGGGAGCAAATGAATTGATTGACTTTGAAGGAAACAAGTTGGCAGAGCCCAGAATTGTGTTCTACCTTAAGAAGTACTTTTCTTGGGCTTTGACTTAGCACTTACTTATTTGTATATATTGTATCTTTATACATATTTATATATCAGTTTTAGTGATGTTGACATTTTTTATCTACTTTGGTATGTATTGATGGATGATTTGATATATCTAGGGTTTGCTAATGGTCCGAGTAGGGATACACGAAACCTTGCTCCATTGCTTGGGTGATTTTTTATCCATCTGGCGAGTTGATGGTTTCAAGAGGAGTATGTATCAGTCCTGCTTCAAATAATATTAATGAATATATTGTTGTTATCAATATACTATCTGAGGTGATATCTCTTCATATTGATTCGTTAGTGGTTTATTTAGATTCGTAGCTGGTGGTATCTCAACTAAACAACATCTATCAGGTTCAAGATCCCTATTTGTATCACCAATTTTTGAGAGTGTGATTTTTGCAACGATCATTTGTTTACATCACATTTTTTCACATTCCACAATCAGAAAATTCCTTAGCAGATTCTATTATTAATCAAGCATTGGATTGGCATATAAATCATTCATCAAACTAAAAACATAAAAAATAATTGAGAAATCATCTGTATATATGATCATCATAAAATCATTTGTATATAGATAGAGTGTTTGTGTCCAAAATAAGATACAAAAATCAGGGCACGATGCCCTACAAAATTTGGGCTTATACCCATCATCGTGTCTAAAATCACAAAAAGGGATTTGATCATCTATCTAACAATCTTGCTCAGGATGAGCAGCTAGAATGTAAATGATGACATTGGCCACACACTGAAATAGTCACATCTAGTCCCATGGTACTCCTACCACATGCCACTGCATCTACGATGGTAAGTCCTATATGGATATCATGGGTTCTTTGTGAGTTAGTCTCACCAAGTTCCTCTGAACTACATGGATAACTCTCTCAATCTCAATTGCAGCCCCTTCAACATCTCTTCCACGAAGCCTATGTTGAAGAAATCTATTAGGTCTCACTAGTCCCACATCTGAAACATGATCAATATATTTTGTAAGTGTCTTATCTCATCAATAATATTTTTAATTCATCTATATTGAAAATTAAAAAATCTTAAGAAATTAAAAATTAAAAAAATCATTTGTACCTATGGAAACCCATTCTACAACTGGTGGCAATACTAGATCTGGATCTCCCCGAAAATCCATTACGGTGTTGGGGTAGTTGTCAACTGCAATGACCTGTTGATCCCACCAAAGGAAAAACTCATCATCAGAAGTTGTCTTGGGGACCTCACCACCCCCTAAACATCTCATCAAGTCAACCCATCTGCCCATCCGTGGATCCCTTGGGCTACTGATTGTATATAATACCTTGGGTCGAAGTCCAAGTACTTTATCAAAAAAGAACAAGCATAAGATAGTGCAATATTCAAAATTCTTTGTCTGACCCTTCCGTATGGAGGTGAGTTGGTTCTTCATGTTGGTCAATATAGGTGCACACCAATCAAAGACAGTAGGCTCATGGATACATGTGAAGCCTGATGTAAAGCAGCATAACCGTTTACCCTAGCGATGGTAAATAGTAGGATTTTCAAGGATAAACTCTCTATATACTTGATTGGAATATGACTTCCAACCTTTTCAGGATGACTAGGATAGTATATGTGGACATAGTCTTCTACACTAAGACTACCTCTCGTCCTACTGGTAGAATGCACTCTCTCTCCCCTTCGAAAAAGACTTGTAATGAAGTAAATGTATTCTATCTCGATCCTTAGGGGCATCTGATCAATCATGAATGCATCATCTTCTACACTCCAGTAATGAATCAGAAAATCAAGCAATCGAGTATTCACCTTCATGTTTGGAATTTTAAAATTTTTTAGCAAACCACAACCTCTCAACGCATCTAAGGCATTTTGATCTTTCCTCACTTGGTTATCAATGGCACTACACTCCCTTTCACGCCATGTAATTATCATCCTGCCCAAAAACGATGTTTCAAATTGTTAAATTCATGTTTACGTTATTTTTACTCATGCACACGCAGGTTCCCTTTTGACACAATCATGTGTAGGGCCATCCACATTATATGTTACAGTTCCTTATAGTGACATCCTATATGTTGGAACCCGAGTTGTAGTGTAGTACCATTTATTCCACCATGTTGACTTTGTACTATTTGGATAATTTTTTGACTTCAGTGGTCGGCTTCATACTTCAACATCATTGATCAGCTCTGTATATGTGATATTCAGACATGTACTTTCGTGTTTATGATCAAATGATCCATTATGTATTTTCAGTTCCTTTATATTTTTATACATATTGGATCCACTTTTGTATTTAACATGTAGACGTGCTTTACTATTTCTGAGCATGGGTGTGCCCACCTCAGACAACATTTTCTTTCTGATCTCTTTTGCTGGCCTTGCAACTTGAATTCTAGTGAAATCATCCTCGGTCTTGGCTGATTCCTTTTATACACTTAATATATTTCAACCATCATGTACCCCTTTTGACCTCATATATTAGGGGGGATCTGTTATAGCACCATTTACCACTCTTGGTAGATCTGATGCTCTGATTATGGCCTAAGGCAACCCTTCCTTCCAGAATTGGTCCAAAATCTAAAAAACAATTTTTTATTCCCTATACGCTACTTTGACCTATGATAAAAGTGTGTACAAGAGGGTCAGCATATACCCAACCCACGTACATATGTTAAAACACTTAAAAATAATAAATTTCCTTAATTTCGGGCAAAGTTCACAGGTTTTACCTATTACTCACCTCCTATAGCCCATGGCCCAACTATTTCCCAACTGAAAAAACTAATTTGGAGAAGTATAAATAAACCTCCATGGGAAGACCTTAGGGGAGAGGACATGAGATATTGATACTATAGTGATATTATCCCTGATCGAGTCTGACAAAATCCTTGTGCCTCTTGCACTCCCTAAAGCTTCAGGAAACCCTTTTTTCCTTGTTGGAGATATCCTTAATCTTTCTTGAGATATCCTTGTGTTGGTGGTGGAGGAAGATTGTTGACACTGGGAAAATACGGATCCGGAGGATGGTTCCGCTTTGATCTAGAGAAAGACTCAGGTCATATTTCTTCACTATACTTGTAGCTTACTTCAATAAAGAATTTTTTTTTTGTTCCCGATACCAAATGTGTTTATGCATTGATTTATATTGTAATTTGTCTATGAATCTAATATTGATGAGAAATTGTTTCTACTGTTGTATATGTTTCATTTGAATAATTTTCAGGTTTCAAAGACATCAGAAAAAGCTAAGGGCTTGCACCCTATGGGATCTATGTAAGCGTAGGACCTCTGGGTAAGGACACTCCTATATATTTCAGTAGAATAAGAATTTAGGTTATTTTCCTAAGCATTTATTGTTGTTTTTTTCCATTCGCTCTGTTGGGGTTTTCAACCCAAGACCCTAGGGTGATCTCACCCGCAACACCTAGGAGTCCACCCGGATAGCACCAATGGTGGACCATGATCACCTACAGTGGCCTTGATGCAAAGGAAAAGGAATGAAATAAAATGAGAATGACTCAGCCCACAACCTCTCTTAGAAATGCTCCCCGACCCTCCCTACCCTGCACTGAGGCCACCTAAGAGTCCACTTGGACAATAGAAACTATGGACCTCGATCACTTGACCACCTGTGAGTAACTACGATATGAAGGCAGAGGAAGAAAATAAATTCAAATCAAGAGGCTTGTTACACAAGACAATAACATATTTGAATAGGAGGAGGGATCGAAAACTCCTCACGCCATGCACCCTATGTATAAGGAACCTAGGATATTTCCCCAGAGATTTAAGAACTGGACAATGAACAATTTTCACCTATGGCCACCTCCACACAGAGAATGGATTTCGAATTGTTCCACCTTGAAATCCTTCTTCCAGATATCCCAAACCATTAACATAGCAAGGGTCCTCCCCATTGTACCACAATCACATACACAATTGAAACAAAAAATACCCATCATGTTGTGACTTAACATTTCAAGTTGCAAAATTATACTACGCATGCACGATGCAAGGAAAAAATCGACCAATCGAAAAAACATATGGGCCACTACATCTATCAAAACCTCAAAGCCAACACAACCATAGAAAATGTGCACTTTGAAAGGAATGCCAACCCTCAACTTTAAAATAAGGAGAACCACTCCTCACATTGTCCAGTGGAAGAAACAAGCAAGAGGGGGGAGGTGGTTTAAACCCAAAACATTTCCACATTCCTCTTAAATGTATGCATGTCAACCGAAAATACAAAAATATAAAGAGTACAATCACAAGAAATTGACACCATATACAAAAAAATAACCAAACAATGAAGAGGCTAGCCAACTCAAGGAACCACACCACAACAACCCATAAAACTTCAATAACATAGAGTAGAAGGGGAATTGTTCACATATGCCTCCTGGGATGAGCATGGCCAACATTACTGCTCATGTGATACCGAGTGGGGATGGAGAGAAGATGTAAATTGTCCACCCTACAAATGACCCAAGGCCAATATTCAAGAGGACCCGAAGAAACAACTCAATTCCCAACCCACTTTTCACACGAAAAGAAAACCCCTCCCCACCAAATAGGGAGGAGGTGAACAATATAGCAAAAAGCCAATTTCAATGGATGGAGCCACACATGGCTACCCAACCCCATCAATTATTTTTATTCCCAGGAACTGAGGGGCATGATAGTGACATAGGCACGAAGGAGTGGCAAGAAAACTTATCATTTTTATCATTTGGATGGGCACGAGGGATCGAAACGACCATGGCCAACATTACCACTCATGTACTACTACGTGGGGATGGAGAGAAGATGAAAATCAACTACCCTATAGATGACCCAAGACCATTCTTCAGGCAGACTTGAAAATAAACTCAATTACCAACCCACTTTTCACACAAAAATAAAACCCCTCCCCACCAAATATGGAGGAGGTGAACAATATAGCAAAGAGCCAATTTTAATGGAGCCACACATGCCTGCCCAAGCCAATCAAAATTTTCTATTCATATCAACCTAGGGGCATGATAGTAGCATAGGCATGAAGGATTTTTTGGGTTTCCATAAGGCACAATAGAAACAAAGCCACGAAGGAATGCCAAGAAAACTTGTCATTTTTATCAGTGCAAGGTAGACACAACATGACCCGCCTCGCTCGAACAAGATTAGATGGTCGCCCTCACAGAACATGACCCGAATCAACTCGACTGAACCCGACTGGACGATTTTGCATGGGCACCCTAACATGACATGACCCAACCTGACCCACTCAAACAAGCTTACATGGGTGCCCACACACGACCCAAATGAAGGCACAAGGACGCGCCAAGAAAATAGGTCGCGTTAACCTGCACACGGCCCACCCTTGATTAGAACTTAGAATTTTTGACATGGGTGTGCCCCCACATGACACAACTAGACCCAACTAAACGAGTTTACATGCATGCTCTCACACGACCCAACCCAATCCAATCCGCCAAAACGAGTTTACATGGGTGCCCACACACCACCCAAACAAAGGTACAAGGGAGTGATGAGAAAAAAAGCCTCACTGACCTATACAAGAGCCACCCCTTGTCATAACTTATCATTTTTGACATGAGACCTATGCCTGGGTGCACCTTCACGCGACACAACCCAGCCTGCTTGAACAAGTTTACATGGGAGCCCTCACATAACCCAACCTAACCCAACCCGCCTGAATGAGTTTACAAGGGTGTCGAAGACATGACTTGACCCACCCCACTTGAATGAGTTTGAATGGGCACCCACACACGACCGAAACAAAGGCACAAGGGAGAGCTGACCAAATGGGCTACACGAATGTGCCCATCCCCATCCTGCTTTAGCAATTTTTCCACAGGCCCATGTTCTTGGGCATCCCCTCACACGACATGACCCGACCTACCCAAACGAGTTTACAGGGGCACCCTCAAGCGACACGAACCAATTGAACAAGTTTACTTAGGTGCCCTCACACAACAAGACCTAACCTAGCCGAATGAATTTAAATGGGCTCCCACACATGACCAGATTGAAGGTACGAGTGTGAGGAAAATGAGTCGCACGAAGGTGTAGTAGGCCCACCCCCGATCACAACTTATTATTTTTTGCATGGGCCCCTGTGCTCGAGAGCACCTTCACATGACACGACCTCGCCTACCTAAAAACATTTACATGGGTGCCCTCATGAGACACGACTTATCCTGACCGAATGATTTTACCTAGGCGCCCTCACATGACATGACTCGACACACCCGAACGAGTTTACATGGCCACCTACAGATGACTGGAATGAAGGCACAAGGGATCACCAGGAAAATGGGTCGCACGAACGTGAATAAGTCTCACCCTTGGTCACAAATTATCATTTTTGACATGGGCCACTGTACATGGGCACACCCTCACACGACACGACCCGACCGGACTCAACCCTACCTGATCGAACTAGTTTACATGGACACCATCACATGACATGACTTGACCCACCTGGATGAATTTATGTGGGTGCCCTCACATGAAACAACCCGACTCGACCCAACCAAATGAGATTACATGGATGTTTCCACACAACACGACCAGACTAGACCCAACAAAACAAGTTTATATGGGTGCCCTCTCATGACCCAACCCAATCGAATGATTTTACATGGCTGCCCTCACACGACTCAACCTGACTCAACCTGGCTGAATGAGTTTACATGTGCACCCTCACACTACCCGACCTGACCCAATCGAACTAGTTTACATGGGTGCCCACACACGGCATGCCTAACTCGACCCGCCTGAATGAGTTTACATGGATGCGCTAACACAACCCAACCCAACCTGCCTGAACGAGTTTGAATGGGCACCCACACATGACTGGATCAAATGTACAAGGGAGCATTGGGAAAATGGGCTACACGAACGTGGACAAGGCGCATCCTTAGTCATAACATAGAATTTTTGACATGAGCTCATGTGCCCAAGCATGCCATCACATGACATGACCTGACTCGACCCAAACAAATGAGCTTACATGGGCACCCTCACACGACATGACCCAACCTTCCTGAATGAGTTTACATGGGCACCCACACATGACTGAAATGAAAGAAAAAGGGAGCGCCATGGAAACGAACCACATGAATGTTCACAAGGCACACCCTTGTCACATCTTAGGATTTTTCATAGAGAAACGTGTGCCCAGGCGTTCCCTCACATGGCACCACCCGACCCAACCTGACTGAATGAGTTTACATGGGCGCCCTAACACAACTTAGCCCAACCCAACTTGACTGAATGAGTTTACATACGCTCCTTCACTGGACCCGACCTGACCTGACCCAACTGAATGAGTTTTTATGGGCACCCTCGCACAACATGTCATGACCCAAATGAATGAGTTTACATGGGCGTCGTCACACGACCTGACCCAAATGAACAAGTTTACATTGGTACCTTCACATCATACGGCACGACCTGACTCAACTGAACGAGTTTACATGGGCACCCACACATGACATGATCTGATTTGACCTACTTGAATGAGTTTACATGGGTGCCCACATAGGACCTAACTAGTCTGAACCCACCCAAACACGTTCACATGGGATCCCTCACACAACTTGACCCAACTTGACCGAACAAGTTTATATTGGATACCTCACGTGACATGACATGAACCGAATCAATCGAATGAGTTTACGTGGGTACCCTCACACAACATGACCCAACCTGCTCGAACTAGTTTACATGGGTATGCACACATGATTGAAACGAAGGTACAAGGGAGCACTGGGAAAATGGGTTGCACGAACTTGCACAAGGCCCACCCTTGTTCAAAAATTCACATTTTTGACATGGGCCCATGTGTGTGGGCACACCCTCGCACGACATGATCTAACCCAACCCAACCGAACAAGTTTACATGGGCACCCTCACACGAAACGACCCGACTCCCTTGAACAATTTTACACGGGCACACACACACGACTAGAATGAAGGCACAAGGGAGCATTGGGAAAATGATCTACACGAACATGCACAAGTCCCACCCTTGATGACAACTTAGCATTTTTTACATAGGACATGTTCCCTGGCATGCCCTCACACGACACAAACCGACCCGACCTAATTGAAGGAGTTTACATGGGCACCCTCACACGACATGACCCAACCCACCCCGACTGAACGAGTTTACATGGGTGCCCTAACACGACATGACATAACCTGACTGAACAAGTTTACATGGGCGCTCTCACATGACCCATCTCGACTAGACTGAACGAGTTTACATGGGCTCCCTCACATGAACCGACCCAACATGACCGGACAAGTTTACATAGGCACCCTCACATGACACGACATGACCCAGCCCGACTGGACGAGTTTACATTGGCACCCTAACATGACAGAACCCGACCCGACCTAACCCACCTAAATGCATTTACATGAGCATCCACACAGGACCCAACCGACCCGATGGAATGATTTTACGTGGGTGCCCTTACACTACCTGACCCAACTTGACCGAACAAGTTTACATGGATGCCCTCACATGACATGACATGACTCAGCCCTATCGAACGAGTTTACATGGGTGCCCTCACACAACATCACCCAATGCACTCAAATCAGTTTACATGGGTGCTCACACATGACCAAAATGTAGCCAAATGGAGTGTTAGGAAAACATGTCACACAATTGTACACAAGGCCCACCCTTGATCACAACTTAGAATTTTTTACTGGGGCCCATGTTCTCAAGCGCACCCTCACACAACACAACCTGACCAAACTCGACTGAATGATTTTACATGGCCACCCTCACTCAACATGACTTGACCCACCCAAACAAGTTTATATGGGCACCCACACACGACTGGAACAAAGGCATAAGGGAGCATCGGGAAAGCCATCCGCATGAACGTGCATAAGGCCCACCCCTGGTCACAAATTAGAATTTTTGAAATTGGAAAATGTGCTTAGGCATGCCCTCACATGGCATGACTTGACTCAACCTAACCTAATGAGTTTGCATGGGCACCCTCACATAATACGACCCGACCCGAATTGACTGAACAAGGTTACATGGGCAAACAAAGGCACATTGGAGCATTGGGAAAACAAAGGCATATGGGAGCACTATGAAAAAGGGCTGCACAAATGTGCACAAGGCCCACCCTCGATCACAACTTGGCATTTTTTTACATGGACCCATGTGCCCAGGGGCACCCTCACACAACATGACCCGACCTGCCTAGATGATTTTACATGGGCACCCTCACAGGACACGACCCAACCCACCCAGAGGATTTTACATGGGCACCCTCACATGACATGACCCAACCTAACCCGACTGAATGAGTTTACATGGGCACCCTCAAATGACATGACCAAAACCATCCAAATGAGTTTACATGGGTGCCCACACATGACCGAAACAAAGGCACAAGGGAATGTTAGGCAAACGTTTCGTATGAACATGCACAAGGCCCACCACCTTACAGCAAAAAACATTTTTTACACTAGCCTGTGTGTACTGGTGCACCCTCACACAGCATGACCCCACCCACCCAGACGAGTCTACGTGTGTGCCTTCAAACGACATGACCTGATGCAACGGAACCCAACCCAACTGAATGAGTTTACATGGGATCCCTCACATGACATGACACGATCCAACCTAACTCAATCGAATGAGTTTACATTGGTAGCCTCACACGACACGACCCAACCCACCCAAACTAGTTTACATGGGTGCCCATACACAACCAACACAAAGGTACAAGGGAGCGTCTAGAAAATGGGCCGCACAAACATGTAAAAAGCCTACTCCTAGTCACAACTTAGCATTTTTGACATGGGCCCATGTTCTTAGACATGGCCTCACATGACATGACCTAACCCACCCAAATGCATTTACATGGGCCTCCTCACATGATATGACCTAACCCAAACTGACTAAACAAGTTTACATGGACACCCTCACATGACATGATCCAACCCAACCCGACTAAATGAGTTTACATGGGTGCCCTCACATGATATGACCAGACCCACTTGAGCAAGTTTACATGGGAAAATGAAGTCACATGGGAGCATCAACAAAATGGGCCACACGAATGTGCACAATGCCCACCCCCGGTCACAACTTAGCATTATTGACATCCGAGGTGCCCGCGAAACGACATGACCCTACCTTGCCTGCTATAACACAACCTAACCCAACCCTCCTGATATGACCCAACCCTACCTGACCGACACGACCTGACCCAACCCACCCGACCCAACCTAAGATGACACAACCTGACCCAACTTGACATGACACAACCTGCCTGAACATGTTTGCATGGGTGCCCACTCATGACATGACCCAACCTGATCCACCCGAATGCGTTTTCCCGGACGCCCACCCATGACCTGACCCAACCCGACCTGCCCGAACGCATTTTCACGAGCGTGCACACATGACATGACCCACTCGAACGTGTTTGTCTAGGCACCCACACATGACATGACCTGAACCGACCCACCTGAACATGTTTTCATGGGCGCCGACACACAACATGACCCAACTCACCTAAACAAATTTTAGCATGATGAAGCACCAAATTAACTGGCCACATGAACGTTCATAAGGCACATGAGCAGTCACAACTTAGCATATCTAGCACGACCCCATGTGCTCAGGCACCCACACATAACATGACTCAACTTGACCCACTCGAACGCATTAAGGAGTTCCTAGTAAATGGGCTACACGAACGTGCACAAGGAACACGCACGATCACAAATTAACATTTTTAGCACAACCTCGAGGGCTCGAGTTCCCACAGACGACACAACCTGACCTTACCGAATATGTTTTCATGGGCACCCATGCATGACCCGAATTGACTAAATGCATTTACATGCGAACCCACACACTACACGACCTGACCTGTGTGCCTGGGCACCCACATAAGACATGACCCAACCTGCTCGAGTGCATTTGTACTAGCACCCACACATGACACGACCCGACCTGCTACATGAACATGCACAACATGCCACATGAACATGGACAAGACACACGAGAGGTCACAACTTAGCATTTTTGGCACAAACGCATGTGCCCTGGTGCCCACACAAGACATGACATGACTCGCCTGAATGAAAACTGGGTTTTCCATGGGTGTACGACCTGACTAAAGGCACGATGGAGTGTCAGGCGAATGGGCCACGTGAACATGCACAAGGCACATGGGCGATCACAAATTAGTATTTTTGGCACGACCGCGTGTGCCCAGATGACCACAAACAACACGACTCAACCCACCCGAATGAAACTTGGGGTTTCCATAGGCACATGACCCCACTGAAGGCACGTGGGAGCATTTCGAAAATGGGACGCATGAACGTCCACAAAGCACACGGGCAGCCACAATCTAGCATTTTTGACACGGCCCTCTTTGCCCAAGAACCCACACACAACATGACCTGACCTGCCCAAAGAAAAGTTGGATTTTCTATGGGTGCACAACTCGAATGAAGGCAAAAGGGAGATCCCATCAAATGGGACACACAAACATGCACAAGGAACATGATCAATCATAAATTATCATTTTTGGCACCACCACGTGTGCTCCAGTGCCCACACATGACATGACCCAACCCACCTAAAAAAATTGGGGTTTCCATGGACACACATCCCAAATGAAGGCATGAGGGAGGATAGGGATAACAGGTCATACGAATGTGCACAAGGCACATGGGTGGTCAAAAATTAGCATTTTTTGCATGGCTAGGTTTTCCTAGGCACCTACACCCAACCCTTTCGAATGTGTTTCCATGGATGCATGAACCAAATGAAGGCACAAGGGAGGGCCTTGAAAATAGACTACATGAACGAGCACAAGCCACACAGGTGGTCATAAATTAGCATTTTTGGCATGGCCCCATGTCCCCAGGTTCCCACACATGACACGACCTGACACGCCTGAATGAAATTTCGGGTTTGCATGGTTGCATGACCCAAATGGAGGCATAACAGAATGTTGGGAAAATGGGTCGCATGAATGTGCACAAGGCACATGTATAGTCACAACTTAGAATTTTTTATGTGGCTGCGTGTACCTATCTGCCCACACAAGACATGACCCAACCTGCCTGAAACAATTTACATAACCACCCACAAATGACATGACCCAAACGAGTTTACATGGGTACCCACACATGAGATGACCCGACCTGCCTGAACGAAATTTGGGGTTTCCATGGGCGCATGACCCTAAGGAAAGCACGAGGGAGCGTTGGGAAAATACAAGAATGTGTACAAGGCACATGGGTGGTCACAAATTAGAATTTTTGGCATGGCCTCGTGTGCCCGGGCACCCACACACGACCTGACCTGCCTAACATGTTTCCATCTATGCATGACCCAAATGAAGGTACGAGGGAGGGCCCGAAAAACTGGTTGCAGGTGCGAGCACAAGCCACACAAGCAGTCACAACTTAGCATTTTTAGCATGACCCCATGTGCCTTGGCGCCCACGTACGACATGACCCAACCCTCTCATATTAATATTTTTTCTTTTTACCAATGCTTGAGTCACACTTGAGTACATGATGTTATTAATAATGCAGTAGAAATAACTTATCATCAATTTATCTTCTCCAATTATTCATTCATTAATATGCAACAAAAATCATAACACCAACACAAGTACACCCATATATACTTTGGAGGGGCAACTATCGTAAATTCTTCCCAATAGTTATATAAAATTCAATCTTTTACAAATGTACAATTTTACACATAAGTCATGCAGCCAGCCACTTGGCCTCCACACTTAAACAAATTACCAAATTCATGCCACATTTGTACAACTTTCCTACTGCCCTACCCGCACTCTTTAATTGGAAACCCCAACCTCTTTCCCTGCGGAACACATTCTGCCTAGACTGGTCAACATGACCCAACTCAGGCATGAAACCTCCACATTGTTTGTCCGTCATGTCATGTAGTCATGCCTCACTACCTGTGACAATAATGAAACAACTCCACACCTGAACTCTAACTGACGTCACCCTCGCCAAAGTTTGCAACCATTCCACCTAACTTTCCATTTCGCAGCACCTAAAATCTGCCCATCGGTGCAGGTGCATGGCCTGCACACAATGCGACCTGCCTACTTGGAAACCGGATCTACTTTACCTATCCACACTACCAAGTCTAACCCATCTACTTTAATCCAGCTGCTGGTGCAAACCTTTTACCCATGACCTTCTCTTCCTTATGTTTTCACCAATCTTCTTCCTCCACACTTGTTCTGCAATGTGGAAGTCTAAGTTTAATGTGCCTTGGTCAAATCCCATCCTTCTTACTTATACGCATCCTCCAAGTGTGGTTCACCCAAGGGTCATTTCTCTTGGGCATAATAAGTTTCGGTTAGCTTCATCATCATGTATTCCTGGTCAACCTACCACATAGCTTCGACACACCTAATTCCTACGAACCATCATGTCCCTTCATGTGCATCATAACACCCATGGGTTAGCTCCAACATTTGTCCGATTATACCCATCATCACATGTCGCAAACTTTCCCATGCACTAACTCATCCACACATGGTGAACTATTTCATTTCGGCACCCAACACGGGTCACTTGTGTTCCTTTCACCAGTGACTCTCCCATCATGCACGTATGAAGGGGCAGACAACCTACACAACACAATGTGCTCGCTATGAGTGTTCCCATCATCATTGCACATAACTTAATTATATAACAAGTCATCGCATATAACTGAACACTCACTCGAGTCGCATTTAAATGCATGGGTGGTCATCGCATCAATAAACGTTCGTACTACAGGTTCAGTTTTTCAACTCTCTCGGGCACTCTTGACTTGAATCCCTGACACCCCATGTCACCCCTATGTGGAAGGTTTCTGACTCGATGGGACACTGAAACCCTTGATTTTACACACTTGGGCTTTCACCACACTTGGATGACTTTCTTCGCAACGAGGCATAGAAACCCAAATTTTTGGAGACATACTAGGTAAGCAATTTTGATCCCGTTGCGAAATGGAAACCCCAAGTTTTCCAGACTTGGGTGGTTCTTCATCGTGATGTGACATGGAAACCATAAGTTCCATAAAATTGGGCAATTTCGGTCATGTTTTGACATGGAAACCCAAGTTCCCCACACCAGGGTCATGATTTTCGTTAGGGAGGGAGATGGAAACCACAAGGTTCCTAGAATTAGGTCATTTCACTCATGCCATAGAATCGAAGCCCCCAAGTTCCATAGACTTGGGTGGTTCTCTGGTGTGTCATAGCATGAAAACCTAAGTTCCTTGCACCAAGGTCATGGTTTCTATCATGGTGGGACATCAAAGACCCGAGTTTCCCTGAATTGGGCAGTTTCCACCATGCCACGAAATGGAAACCCCCATTTTGGGTAGACTTGGGTGGTCATTCCTTGTTACGTGATGACATGGAAACCCGAAACTCCCCAGACTTGGGTGATAGTTTTAGCAATGTTGGGACATGAAAACCCCAAGTTTTCCAGACTTGGGTAGCAATATTTGTCATGACACGAAACGGAAACCCCGTGTGTCCACAAACTTAGGTATAAGTTTCCATCACGTCTCAAAATGGATACCGCAAGTTCCTTAGACTTTGGTGGCTTTTCTTTACCCCACAACATGGAAATCCCATGTTCCATAGACTCTTGGGAAATTTATACCATGACGCAACTTGGAAACCCAAAGTTCCCCACATAGTGTGAGACATGGAAACTCCAGATTTCCTAGACTTGGGTGGTTTCCGTCGGTGGCTCTGACCGTGCTGCGACATTGAAACTGCAAGTTCCCCAAACTTTGGGAATTTTTTTTGAAACAACTCGAGTTCCCTAGACTTGCAAGATGGTTTCTATAATCATGGAAACCCCAAGTTCCCCCCATTGGGACTTCACTCAGAACCCCAAGTTTACATCGTGCCATAAAATATGGAAACCCGCATTTTCCATTAGGGGAAAGACATGGAAACCCCAAGTTTCCCGAGCTTGCCTTGGTTTTCCATCATCTGCCTTAAAATGGAATCACCATGTTCCCTAGACTTTGGCATTAGTTTGGCCATGGAGCGAAATGGAAACCCCAAGTTTCATACACTTTGGCTTGTTTTTCGCAGTGCCGCAAAATGGAAACAAACCCACCCACGCCCCTATGGAACCAAACCCAAGTTTTCCACGAAATCTAGTGATTTCGCTCACTATCGTGACATGGAAACCCCAAATTTCCCACCCCCTAACCAAGTTAGAGGAAAAGGCTCAAAAGCGAGGGAGTTGTCCTATTTTTTTAATAATGTGTGATAAGAGAAATGGTTTGAATAGAGGTGACCAAGGGCTTAATCTTAGTGGATCGTGGCAATAAGGCTACTCTACCACTTACAATACTCCGTCATGTATTTAAGTCACTGGCAAAGAATTCTTCTCAAGGACTGTCTGCTTCACCATTGTGGTTTGAAACCACACCGTCCCTTGGTGTCGACAAAGCAACCCCCTACTATGGGTTGAGATACAATTGAAAAGTGGCATGCACAACTTATAGCATGGATTCTGGCTTAGACGTGTTCATTCCTAATAGAACATATGGTAGCTTTGTGCCACTAGATTTTCAACCAAGCATGATTACCAATTGTGTGAATCAATGATTCCTCTCATACTAAGCTGAATTACTATTGCGATGCGGTTCATCAGTGGGGTAAAACTAACCTATCTCACGATGGTCTAAACCCAACTCACATTGGCTATTGGTGGGTGAACAATTGAACACTTGGTGAATTATTCTTCAAAATGATAGTAAGAGTTGTCATTGAAGGATAAAAAAGCAATGTCCCTGTGAACACTTGGCTGCCACAAGCTAGTTATCCCTGTGGTAACTTTTTTGACACCTCTATCTTCAAATTTTGAAAATATAAAGGATCGATAGGACACACTTTCATATTTTTTATTCGTACTGAAAATCAAAATCAAATGAGCTTTTACCCTTTTGTTCCACATGAGTTTTTTGTTCTCGTTGAGCTCATCTTAGGACACCTACATTATCTTTTAACAGATGTGCCACCCCAACCAAACTCCCTACTTGACAATGTCTTCTGCCTGGATCGATTTTCCAAAATGTGCCTTAAGGCCACAAATAGGGGCAGTGCCCCATATCTACCCCACAAAATAAGTAAAATAATGTTAAAAGTAGTGGTATTTCACTTGCACCAAAAACGACTCCCATTTATTCTACACCTCTCAAGTTATTTCACAAAGTTGGAGTAGAGTCAATCTCAACAAGATCTTCTTTCCCTGCTAATTGTATCGAGCTTATTACCTTGGTTGTGGTTTTTCTAGATAGTAGATAGGGATGGTGGGAATCTTGTTAAGCCATTCATGTGCATCACTAATTAGATGACAAGGCATTTGGCTACCTCAAGAGAGTCATAGTTACTCTCATCGTTTTCCCACGCTTGCTAGAATTTCTTCACTTTGAAATTCAGAGCACTTGGTAGAAATCACATTGTATCAGCATCCATAGGGAACCTAACAATGATTTATTTTAATTAAATAGCCAGATTCCCCTTGTCCGTACCATTTATGAGTTGATTTTTCATCACCTAGGGAAAAGCCACAAATAGGGGGCATTATATGCCCATAGCCGAATCAGCACACAACTACCTTCCCTCGTCACAAGAGAAGCTCAGGAAAACTACCAATAGATCATGAGTTGAGGGTGTATACCCCTAGGCATAGCCCTCAGGGCCAATCCTTTTCTCGAAGTTACGGATCCATTTTCCCAACTTCCCTTACCTACATTTCATTATTGAGCAAAGCTTGCTCACCTTGGAGACCTGATGCAGTTATGAGTATGATCGGGCATGAACGATACTCGGTCCTCTAGATTTTTAAGGGTCATTGAGGGCTCACCGGACACCCTAAGGCATGTGGTTCTCTTCTAACTATTGGAACCTATCTCTGGGTGAATTGATTCCAAGGTGTGCAAGTTGTTAAAAATAAAAGAGAACTCTTCCCGGGGCCCTCGACAATATTTTCAGATTTCCTAATGTTGTCACTCACCACCATGTCTCGGTTCAGGAATATTGCCCCAATTCCCTTTCAATTCTCGTGCAGAGTACACACTTGATATAAGGCTTCCCCATCTCTTAGGATTGTCTAACCCATTTCCAAGTGTTGTTCACATGGAAACTTCCCCACTTCAGTCTTCAAAGTTCTCATTTGAATATTTTATAGTACCACCATGATCTACATAGGGGGCTAATCCACCCAAGCTCATGCCTGAGGTTTCTCAATGACTCTATCATCCTCCTACTCATCAAATCTAATCAATTTCTCTGGCGGTCACGTATAGGTTGCGTGCTTCAGTGCCATCCATTTTTGGGGCTAGTTCATTTGGCAGGTAAGTTGTTACACACTCCTTAGTGGATTTTGACTTCCATGACCACAGTCTTATTGTCTTAATCAACCAACACCCTTTATGCGATCTAGGTTAGCATGAAATTTCACACTGTAACTCAACTTTTGGTTCATACCACATCGCTAGTTATACTTACCAAGAATGGCCCACTTGGAGCTCTTGATTCCATGGCACAACTCAAGGGAGAAACTGTACCCTCTTACCTATTTAATGTTTGAGAATAGGTCGAGGGAATTATGCCCTCGATGCCTCTAATCATTTTATTTACCCGATAAAACTCACATCTGAGATCTAACTATATTAAGGGAAACTTTAGAGGAAACCAACTACTAGATATATCAATTATTCTTTCACCCCTATACCCAAGTTAAACAAATGATTTTCACGTCAATATAACTATCGGCCTCCACCAGTGTTTCCTTTGGCTTCACCTTGCTTAGTCATAGTTCACTATCTTTTAGGTCCCAATAGTTGTGCTCGCACTCGAACCCTTTGCATAAACTAAAGACCGATCAATGATGCACCCCCCTAGAGAGGGGATTGCACCCATCAAATTCCTTATGCCTCGCAAGTTTTCAAACCCGCTAACTTGCACACATGTTAGAATCCTTGGTTTGTGTTTCAGTATGGGTAGAATGGAAAGCCCGCCAACCTACACCATGAGGGTGTACGTTCACACGGTCCACCACAATGAAGCATGCTTTGTTCCTCGACCACTGCAACACAAAATGGATAGGTAGTGCTCCACCAAAACTTGTGATGATGCAATAGTATGTGATTGTTTTCACCTCAAGTCGAGCAGTAGACCAACCTAAGACACTCCACATCCGACTAAGGCACATCAACAACCTTCATCTTCTTCCCTCCCAAAAATTTCAAGAAATCATTAACTCTTTTTCAAAAGTCCTTTTTATCTTTCCCCCACGATACTTATTCGCTATCGGTCGCTCGCCCATATTTAGCCTTGGATAGAATTTACCGCCCAATAACCCGACTCATTGACAATTCCTTTTGATGCAGGAGGATCTCGACCCGACGGGGCTGTCACCCTATTAGTTTCCCCCTTCCAAGGGACTTGTCCCAAGTCCGCTACTTAGTACACTTCTACAGACTACAATTCAAGTGTCATTGCGACTCGATTTTGATGATGGGCTCTTCCCATTTCGCTCTCCGCTACTAGGGGAATCCTTATAAGTTTATTTTCCTCTGCTTAGTTATATGCTTAAACTAAACAGGTTTTCTCACCTAGGATCAACTAATGGGAGGACAAGAGAGAGAAAATCAAGTTCAAGTGAGAGAAAATCTGGCCTACTCAATGGGAGGACAAGAGAGAGAAAATCAAGTTCAAGTGATGCCACACAAAACTCGCATCAGCTAATGCCGACTAACCAACCAAGGGGACAAGATCACTGCTTGAAGATGCACACCATGAAACATTGCTTGAGGTATTTCAACCAGGCGCACTATATTGGGCATAGATGACTAGCTCTGCTGCTCCCTAACTATTACAAGTCTATTTGGGCACATCACTCCCATCATTCAGGTCACTACTTTTAGGGCTCATCAAACCCTAATTCAGCTGCTACATGCCCTAAGAAAGTCATCACATTGAATGACATCATTCCTAAGAGTTTCCTAGCCTTAAGACATCTTAAAATGACTCCTTGAGGGACCAGCGCAACCTTGGTCAGGAGTAAGTGCGTTGCAGAGCACTTAGGCCCATTCAAGCATGATCTGCATAGCACCTAGGCCCACTTTGACTTGTGTTGGGCGAGATTGAGAGAAATATTCATAGGGTTTTTGCAATATTCTTCCATCCTAGACCATTCTAGAAGATTCCCACCTCTTGTCCTCTCTTATGAGATCGAAATTGGATATGGAATGAATCAAATAACCTCCTATCCTCTCATCCATTCCTCCATGGAAGCCAACTCCCAAATTGGAAAGCCATTCAATGCCCAATTTACGAAAAAACCACTTCCATTTCCCTATGAATTGAGAACTCGTCATAGTGATTGGGCGCTGGACTTTGAGAATTTGTAAGGAGATACTGTTGGTTTGAGGTTTGAGATTGTAAGAAAGTATTGTTATCCTGCCAGAGTGTTGTGCTTATGATGTGATGAAGGATGGAACTCAAGTTGGATGAGTGACATGGGATCAGATTTCTTGGTTGTAAATCTTCCTCCTACTTAATAAAGTTGTTTACACCTTCTCCCACATTCTTGTCTTTATGTATGATGATTATATGTGTAAATGATTTCGATTCCATTTGCTTATAGTAGATAGATCTCTTGCTTTGATTGGTTTTTATCCCTTTTCTATGATTACAAGTACTTATCGAGCAGATTTAGTTCGTTAAGGAGCGATGGGAGCTATTCAAAGGAGACAAAGGGAAGTGAAAGATAACAAGTAGGTCCCTTGTATTACTTATCTTCTATAGGAAATTGTTAAACTCTTTAAATCTATTATTCTACATGTAGCTACCCGCCTAGGGAAATTGTATTTATCCGTAGATGAAAAATTCCACATAACAAATTGGCGACTCTACTAGGGAATGATCATCATTCCAGGTAGTTTATCTTCATTGTAGTACACCCTAGTATACTTTACTTGCCCCCAGTGGTCTTATTTCAGACTTTTTGAAGCTTTTGTGGTCAAAATTTTCACTAGAATGCCTACTCTATGAATGTGTTGGTACCATAGCACCCTTGGTCATGGGACAGTGCTCTACAGAGCACCCTTGGCTTAGAGACAGTGCTCTGCAGTGCAGTTACTCCCACTCTGACCTGTGTTGATCCTCCTTAAGCTCAAAAACCCATCTTTAGTTCTGATGTTTCCAATTTTTCTTCTGAAGTTGTTTGTTTAAAGAACAATGTTTCTATGGTTCTGAAATCAACTTGTATCTCTTCTCCTACCCTACTTTTTCCTTGATTGTTTAGTGTTTCTTAAATTATTTCTTTATCATTATCAATTCATTGTCAAAGTTAGCTTATATTCGATTAATCTTTTCTGAAAATAAAGTGACATAAAGTCTTCATTTCTTTCGAAAAACAACTATCGTAAAGTCTTTGTTCTTGCAAAAATATTGATTGATTGTATGTGCATTATTTTCCTTTTGTTCATCTCAACATTAAGGGAATTGAAAAGAAAAACTTGCATTATGCATTGAAAAGGTTTGAGTGTGCTTATAGGAATAGTTTAGGGAAATTGCATTAGATGTGCTTTATGCTCTTTGATTAAAAGTATCTGATTGCTCTATCCCTATTAGCTAAGATTTTCATTGTTAAAATTGAATGAAAAGAATGCTTATCATATTAGTTGCATTCTAGGAATTTCAAAAAACATCACGTGGTGAAATTGAAAGGAAAATTATTAATCAAGATCAACTTAAAATTAATCTCAATTAACTTAATGGAGCATTATCACATAACACAAAACATTTAGAGGTTCTAGGCTAGAGATGTGTTCTAGCGTTGTAAAACATTGCAATTGTCATTATTTGTTTGCAATACAATCGAAGTGTGATACCTCATTCCACGTACATAAATATATCGTAGCTCATCCATGTAACTTCGAGTATATAGGGCGGTGTTATAGTACAAAAAGTATAAAGGAATGCTCTCACTGGGGGGTTTTGCATTAGGCAGTGCTAACACGGATTGGGCATCCACATATTTTTGGGTATATATGGGAGGACTACATTAGGTTGCTATCCACCCTTAGGTAACCAAGTTGTCTGCCTTGTACACTGTGATACAACGAATATACATCATTTGGGGAGATTTCCTGCACGTATGTTAAGTCCTTGGTTTACTGAGGAAATATATTGTAGTTTACAGTTGCTTGGTAATCCCTTTTCCTAGATTATCCCTCTTTTGTTTTGTTATGTTATTTTGATTAAAATAAAATTAATTTACCATGAATAACATCCTCCACACTCACTCCTTAGTTGATCTAAGGTTGAGACATATGGCAACAACTCCAGAGTCCACTGATTAAGGAAATCCTTTTGATGGGAATCCTAGTCCTTTTCCTCCTTTAGAAATATTGGTGCTCCTTATATGGTGACATTTTCCCTTTTGAGATTTACCATTGGCTTGCTAGTATGGTTGTTTTCAACCTTTTTAGTTCAAAATGTCGTGATTTCTTCGCAATAGAGTACTCCTCGAACTGGAAAAAATCAACCTCTAGTCGATCCTAAAGTTGACCCTTTTCCTTCTTCCTCGGTTTTTTCTTCCCCCCCTTATTCCTCTTCACCTGTTAAAAGTATTGACACTAGTAACCAGGTGGCCAAGAAGAAAAAGAAATGGAAGAAGAAGAAGAAAATTCAGCAGGGGGCAACCAAGCAACCATTGCTTTGAATGCAACTTCTGATGAGAAACCGTCTGATAAGCCTCACAAACTTCCATATCCATCAAACTTTCTATGAGAGACCATCTTCCTTGAAATGGTCCTGATATTCCTCAGATGTTAGAAGAATGGTCTTCTCGTTCACATTATCTTCTGTCATCAACTTCTGGAGATCATGTTGGTAACACACCATCAACTAGTGGTAGTAAAGTTCATGGAAATAAGGGTAAAGTTAAGTTTCCATGTAGGTTATGTGAATGGAATCACCCCATTCACCTTTGTCCCTATTTGGATGAAACCAAAAAAGTGTTGGATAACTATCCTTCTTCTTCGCAACGACTTCCATTTGGTTACAAGAGACTCTCCATTAATCCTTCACTAGTTGATGAATTAACTAACCCAAATCAATTGTTAGTCAAACCCACTCTCTCTAAATGTGAATCCCATGAGTCTATACTTGACCTATCACAGGTCAAGGAAACCATTGACCCGGTCTCACCTTTATTTAATCGTACCTTTCCCATAGAGTATGATACCACTCAGGTTCTTTTTGTTTCTTCAGATTCCAATGAGATTGGGGGCAACCCTCCCGTTCCATGAAGATAGGAAGAAAATCCTCTCTTTATTGTAACTCAAGGGGGTAATTATCCCATTCTTATGGTACCCCCTCCAAGTAGTCTGGTCACTTCCTTTGATTGAAATCAACTATCAAGATGTTGTTTTCCTTCTTATGTGCCTTTTCATATCATTGTACAGGTTTGTAATATGGTTTTACTTAGAACTATTATAGATGAAGGTGCATTAGTGAGTATCCTTTCTTCCACTACTTGGCAACTTCTCGATTCACCACCACTTGTGTCGTTACCTAGAATCTGTTGGCTTTTAATAGAGGAATAGTCAACCATTAGGGGTCCTCCCTCAATTGCCTATTACTTTGGGAGGAAAAATTGTTTATCTCAATGTGATGGTATTCCAGGCCCTTTAGATTACAATTTACTTCTTGGGAGTGACTATGTTTATGACATGGGAGCTATTGTTTCAACACTCTTTCGAGTGATGTGTTTCCCACATGAAGGTAGAATTGTCACCATTGAGCAGCTTTCATTTCCCAGTCCAAATATGGCTTCCAGTTAACCATCTTCCCTAAATGGTCCTTTTGTCCCAATGGTATCTTCCCTACCATGGGTCAATTATGTGGAAACCCATTCCATGCCTACATCAACTAACAATCAATTTCGTGATGTTGTGCATTATGTACTGGGGGCATTGGAACTAGATCTCTCTAATGGATTCTTTGCTACATATCCCTTCCAGAGCATTGTTCTCCCATTTGATGAGAACCTCTTGGAAGTCATGACCTCTTATGAGTCGTGATCAAGGAATATGAGGATAGTTCCTGGTCTTGTGTCGACCTTGTTACAAAATGAAACAAAGGGTACGAGCATAGTTCATTGTCTTGTGTCAAGCTCGTTTAAAATTGAAACAAGGAATAGTTCTTTGTCTTATATCAAGCACGTTAAAAAATGAAACAAGTAATATGAGCATAGTTCCTTGTCTTGGGTCAATCTCATTAAAAAATGAAACAAGGAACATTATGATAGTTCTTTTACTGTGTCAACCTCACTAAAAATTGAAACAGGTCCCAGAGAATAGTTCCTTGTCATATGTCAAGCTCATTAAAAAATGAAACAAGGAATGTGAGTAGAGTTTATTGTCTTGTGTCAAGCTCATTAAAAAATGAAACAAGGTCCCTTGGAGAAAAGTTCCAATTCGAGTCTTTCAGTAGATCTCATAAAATCCCAGTCGAGTCTTTCACTTGATCTCATAAATGAAACTTCATTCCATCCACCTGGTAGCCACGAGTAGTCTACTTAGGTGAATGTAATGAATCTTTGGGGTCATGCACCTAGAATCATGTCATGGGGGTATGTAAACCATTCCAAGCATAGTTTTTCATTTCAAGATTTTGTAAACATGAAACTGAGTCCAAGCATAGTTTTCGCTTCAAGCTTGTGTAAACATGAAACTAAATCCAAGCATAGTTCCCTATGGTTCAAGCTTGTGTAAAAATGAACCCATCTCTATTTCCCTCATGATTTTCATTCTATCAGCCTCTTCCATCAGATGAGCCTCGGTTTTTCTCCTTCCATCATCAGTATCTGCTTGGCTGATCATACACTTTCACTTGGTTGTTTTACCTTTTTTGAGGAACAATTGCAATGAGTGGTCTTATTAGCCAACATCTTCACATAAAAATGTTTTGAGAAGTTCCAACATCACCTGAACCAGTTGCTATCCTAGACATCACCCATTCCTCAAAGTGGAGTCCTCTTTAAGCTCTTTTCAGAATCTTGAAATATGAAAAGATTGTCGAGCTTGTCCTTTTCAGCTCATTAACGGTTTAGAAATGAAATCTACTCAGTAAAAGTTTAACCCTTTTCCGAACTGAGATAAATTACTTACGAAAAAGGAATATGTTGATCGAACATGATCAATTGGTTATCTCTTGTATTATTTTACACTTTTTCGGACTTGAGAGACAAACTTACGAAAACGAACTTGTGGAGTTTTCTTTTTGTCCCTTTTCAAAATCTCTAAACATGAAAAGGATCAATTAATCATTGTCGTTAAACTCGTTAAAACATCAAATAGCGACAAACTTGTCCATCATGACAAGACAAAGTTTCACCTTGACTAGGCTTGTTAAAAATATCGATGGATTCATCCGAAGGGTGGAATTATAAAACAAGCAAATGTTATTCTCCTCAAGCTTGATAAAAAATAAAGAGGTACTAATCAACAATGACTAGGGAAAATGGAAAAGGGGTAAACCACTTTATGGTAGCAGGTTGCTCTTGAACATGAAACTTTCACTTCATCTCTATGACTATTTGGGTTGGGTTACCTACTTGATGATTGTCATACCTATGGTCTATCAAACCATCCATCACTTAAGTTTTGGGTCAATGTTGCCAATTCATTCAGTGTCGCCGATATGTTCAAGAGAAGTCACTCAGTAAAACTTCATCCTTTGCAATACTCATAAACCTTCATTTTCATGACCGCCATTCCTGAACCTTGTGTCATCAGTCACATTCCATCTCCAAAAATCATTACACTCATTTTGTGTTGTTGACGTGGGATACATCAAGACCCTCCTGTGATGAGTCGCTTCTTGTCGACATCAGCACATTATCCAAGAATTTGACTTAGAAACACCCTTCCAGTACCTTCAGGCTTGCATACATAAAATCATAAAGGCAAGTTTCTTGCTTCCAGTGATAGGTTGACATCACTGGCTTTTGACCGAAAGACTTTGTATCGTGTTTGACATCAAAACATTCATTCACACCATGCAGAATGTACTGCAATATGTTCAGGATCATTATAATTATCAGTGATTTCTCTCGTATCTATTAATGACTTACAACATTGGCTGGTAATCAGATGGTGTCTTCCCATGTTCGACTTTAGATCACATATTCACATGGTTAGAATCATACTTGAGTGAATTATTGAATGAGATAGAAGACCTCGGATCTAGTTTCATCCATCTGAGCTGCGATTTTAGGAAATTACTAAGTCATCTGTACAATTGCTTTACACTGATGGTCATCCCATCATGGGTCTATATCTATAGATGACTATCTATGTACATGTAATGAAAAGTTTATATGTTGAGCATGGGTATGCGCTCCATCATCAATTCATGAAAAATCCAAAATATCATGATATTATGTATTGCAATTGATGCAAGTTACCATCTGCTTCAAAAGCTCCTCATCACATCGTAAAGCATATCACTCGACGTTATCATTTTGACTTCATGCTTTAGGGGGAAATTGTTATAGGTCTTTTTGGGCACATCAATCCCATCATTCAGATCAGTACCTTTAGGGCTAACAAACCCTCATTCATTTGTTACATGCCCTAAGAAAGTCATCACATTGAATGCCATCATTCTTGACAATTTCCTGGCCTGAAGACATCCTAAAATGACTCCTTGAGGGACCAGCGCAACCATGGTCAGGGGTAAGTGCACTACAAAGAACTTAGGCCCATTCAAGCCTGCTTTATAGAGCACCTAGGCCCACTTTGACCTATGTTGGGTGCGATTGAGTGAAATCTTCATAGGGTTTTGGGAATATTCTTCCATTCTTGACCATTCTAGACGATTCCCAACTCTTATCCTCTCCTATGAGCTCTAAATTGGATAGGGAATGAATCAAATAACCTCCTATCCTCTCATCCCTTCCTCCATGGAAACTAACTCCCAAATTGGAAATCCATTCAATGCCCAATTTATGAAAAAACCACCTCCATTTCCCTATAAATTGAGCACTCATCATAGTGATTGGGGGCTAGACTTTGAGAAATTGTAAGGAGATATTGTTGGTTTGAGGTTTGAGATTGTAAGAAAGTAATGTTATGCTGCTAGATTTTTGCGCTTATGGTGTGATGAAGGATGAAACTCAAGCTGGATGAGTGACATGGGATCAGACTTCTTGGTTGTAACTCTTCCTTCTACTTAATAAAGTTGTTTACACCTTTTCCCATATTCTTGTATTTATGTATGATGATTATATGTGCAAATTTTTTTGATTCCATTTGCTTATAGTAGATAGATATCTTGCTTTGATTTTTTTTTGTCCTCTATTTATGATTGCAAGTACTTATCGAGCAGATTCAGTTCGAGAAGGAGCGATAGGAGCTATTCAAAGGAGATAATGGGAAGCGAAAGATAACAAGTAGGTCCCTTGTCTTATTTATCTTCTATAGAAAAAGGTTAAATTCTTTAAATCTGTTGTTCTAGGTGTAGCTACCCACCTAGGGAAATTGTATTTATCCGTAGATGAAAAATTCCACATAACACTAACATATTGCGTGGAGCACATTTTAATGGGATTCAGCACCCAAACATACATGCCCTTGACTAAGGCCTTGGGCGTAAATTGCATTCAAAAACTTGATGATTCACATGATTATGCAATTCACTCTAAGTATCACATTTCACTATGTTCTTCATCATAACAAGAGCTGAGATATCCGCTACCGAGAATCATTTCCACATATTACCAACAAATCCCCACAAGACTGGCTAGGGCACCCCCCACAACAAATGGCTAAAATCTCACCCAATGCACAATGCATCACAACAAGCAACAAGCAGCAACCACCTCTTCCCGTTGAGACAATTACGCTCCATAACCCACTAAGTAAGGGGAGGCTCAAATAGACACAAAAAAGCTCCTTAAACACCATGGATTTGCAAAGATAGGGGGCCTGCAAGGAACAATGTTCAAGAAGGACTAGGGTTTCTACCCAAAAATTCACACTGCTTTTCATCCTTCTTGAACACCAAACCACAACAACTCCCCCTTTCCTCCACACGGGGGCTTCACTCAATGAACCTCATACATATCACGTTCGTTCATGGCATATTAAACAATACCCTTAATTTGACTACATATTGGAAAATACATCTAAAAAACACATTATTTAACCCCCTACCAATATGAACTCAATACACCTTCCTAATTTAAAAACCCCTACTTTCACTAGATATTTGAGGTATCCATTTTTCCATTAACATTTTTTATACCCCTTTATATTTTTTCATTAACTTTAGGCTCCATTTTTTATACCCGCCGATATAAAAACCCTCCAACTCCTATATATCACCCAATATATTATGTGATTTTTTCCTCAATAAATATCCCCCAATATGAACCCACGTGGTATGGTATTGCTCCCCCAGTAAAGCCCCCCGTGTTCCTCCATAAGGCTAAGGGCCAAAAGGAGGAAAGGAAGAAAAACACATGAAATAAAGATAAACAAATGTGTCTACCCACTCACAGGAGGAGGCTCAAACAGAGAACAAACTTCCCGAGCCCCATGCCCTCACAAAATGGGGTGAATTTCAAGGAATAATGATCGAGAAGGACTACGGTGGCCAAACCAAGTGATCTTATTTGTTTTCATCCTTAATGAATTCCAATCCTTCAACAATTCACCCTTTTCTCCATAAAGCTAAGGGCCAAAAGGAGGAAGGGAAGAAAAAATGGTGAAATAAAGAGAAAAAAATTGTGGCTACCAACAAAGAAGAGGAGGATCCATGCCCTATGCCCTCACAAATATGGGGGAATTGCAGGGAACAATGATTGATAAGGACTAGGGTGGCCACCTAGGGAGCTCACACTACTTTTCATCCCTCACACTAGTCCACAACAATTCCCCCTTTTCTTCCTAAATCTAGGGACCGAAAGTAACAAGGGAAGAAAAACAGGTGAAAGAAAGGGAAATCAAACGTGGCCACCAACTCACAAGGGGAGGCTCAAATAAAGTACATGCTTTCCAAGCCTTGTGCCTTAGCAAAAAGGGGGGAATTGAAGGTAATGATGAACAAGAAGGCCTAGTGAGGCGACCCTGGGAGCTCGTGCAACTTTTCATCCTTCCCAAACACCAATCCAAAATAATTCCCCCATTTCTCCATAAATCTAGGGACGAAAATGAAGAAGGGAAGAAAACAAGGTGAATGAAAGAGAAATAAAATGTGGCTATAGGCTCACAAGGGGAGGCTCAAACAATGAATAAGCTTCCCAAACCTTGTTCCTTCACAAAAAAGGGGGAACTACAGGGGACGATGATCAAGAAGGACTAGGGTGGCCACCTTGGGGACTCGCACTGCTTTTCATTGGTCCTAAACACCAATCCACAATATTTCCCCCTTTTCTCCATAAATCTAGGAGGCAAAAGGAAGAAGGGAATAAAACAACATGAAAGAAACAAAAATCCCAGGAAAAGAGAGGCTCACTAGCATGTCGAGGAGATTTTGCCTAACCAAAAAGAAATAAAAAAAAGGCTCCCAATCAAAGCATCCCACATTGTCACACCCTTCCACATACATTACTGCATAATGCCCTTTTTAGCTTACAACATAACAAACAACAATCAAACAACCAAGAAAATAAATCACAACCTAAACTTGACCACTAGAAAAGACAAGGTCTGCGATGAGACCAGTGTCTGGAGCACGTTACTGAGAGGTAATCAACCCACCAACCCAGAAAAAGGATTCAAATGGCAAATAAACTAATAGAAAACCCACCCCTCTATTACACCCCTCCATGTACAAAACACCCAACAACTTTTCTAGCGAGAAAGTCATGGGGGGTCAACAATCAAACTCCAAAGAGGGGTTGTCGTGGGTTGACACTTAATGTTGGATAAAGCCACAGGCCAAAAATACATCGATGTTGAAAGGCCACTAAAGAGAGGGATGTTCACAATGCGCACACCATGACATCATTACGACAATCAACGTAACCAAGAAATGACCAAGTCACACCAAAAACCCACAATCCAAAGGGAGAAACAAAGAAATAACCCACTACTTATTTCCTTAGAAAGGGAGTGGCTCATGAGAGGACAAGGAATTCTCTCAATGCCAAATACATGAGATAAGAATGCCACCTCATGCCCATTGATGGAGAAACTTGTGATTTCGATGGAGCTCAAACTGAGGGATGGGTTTTTCATTACCTAGAAACCCAACCCTTCTGCGAGGGCAGATCAAGGAACAGTCAAGAGGACTAGGGTGGCTAGCCCAATGGATTGCATTTCTCTTCATCCATTCCATATTGACCCCAACCCAACAATTTCCCCTCATGGAAGGATTGAGGTACGAATCATATGCGCAACCACTCTCTTGACCCAACTACTAACAAAAAATCTCACCTAAGCAACACATAAACCACCGCTAGATTTTTTAGAGAACCAACTATGGAGGCCCTCACCCTTGGCCTAGGCCATCCAATGAACAAAATATAGAGCACCTCCACTATGAATGAGTATAAAATATATCCATCATATTGCCTAGGCACCTCAACTGCAACAACCATTCCCAGCTGAACAAATCGTCAGAGAGGGCTCCCAAGAAACAAGATTTTGATCCCCCTACAAAAACACATTGGGGGAAAGAAATACAAAGGATGGGTGGGAAAAGCACAAGCATGGCTTGCAAGCACACATGAAAAAACAAGCTTGACCTCAAGACAAGCAACCAATAATGTTCCTGCCAAACATCACACCCTCTCCCCTAGAGATGCGCCACATGAGCCTACATTGCAATAAAAACCCATTCAACATGAACCAAAAAAACAAGCCCCTACTATCAATCATCCTACTATAGGTTCACCTATGGTAACCTTGTTACGAATTCTCCTTCCTCTAAATGATCAGGTTTGATGAACACTAAGGTTGACACAATCTGAACATTTCACCATATCATTCAATTAGTAGGAGCAACGGGCAATGTGTACAAAGGGCAGGGATGTAGTCAGCAAGATTTGATGACATGTGCTTATTAGGAATTCCTTGTTGAGGACCAATAATTGCAATGGTCTATACCCATCATGAAGCAATTTGAGAATATCTCGCGACCCTCTCATACTAGGAATAAAAACTCATTGGTTTCATCTGTGTAGCACCTGTGTGGCCCAGAACCTCTAAGGACATCAAAGACCTGTTATTTCCTCAAAATTCCATGGCCTCAACGACCATAGTCGCTCTAAGAAGTTGGAAAAAGAGGTGATGAGGCTCATCATTGGGTAAATATATGGACCTTAATACACCTCCAAGCTTACTAAAATAAACTCTTCTCATAATTCCTTACATGTTTTAATTATATTTTTATTAATGGGATGAGTAAAAGTAAGATGCTATGTCTAGTGCTCTAATGTGCATTTATTACAGGTTTTTGGGAGGAAATTATGGAAAATTATGGCTAATTAAGGTGTAGGATCTTGAAGGAGACAAGAAGGAGATATTATAGGAGATGGATCTTCCTCACTAAATCCTCACTCATTCAAAGATCCCTCAATCAAATCACACTAGCTCGTAGCTGTAGGCAGCCGGTCATTGGCAGCCAAGCCAGTGACAGTTAAGAACCAATTTATCTCATTATTGGGAGCCAAGCCTCCCTAGATTTAAGGAAATTTTTGGAAACTTCAGTTGCATAAATAAGGAGGCCTAGAGCCTCATTAGGATTCAATTTTTTTATTGAAGATAGCTAAACACTTTCGAGTTGAAGGATTGTGACAAAACACTGTTATTTATTTTTTGATATGTTAATGAAATGAAAATTCCCATGATCCAACACTAAGTTGAATTAGAGGGTTTATTCTCTTGGGTTAGGGCCCAACCCTAGTAGTAGAGGTTCCTCTTACTATACTTGTATGCTTAGGTTATTTCATAGATTACTTGGTGAATTTGATTAGTTTGATTCCATTTGTGCATAGCTTTAAAAATAGGTTTAGAGAGATAAATAAATACCAAAAAGGATGATAACATGTGGATCTTGCCTCATTCCTCCCTTCAGAGACCATGGTTTGAGGAAAAACCCTCATTTAACCCAAAAAGACAAAATTCTAGTTTCTTATGAAATTTAGGGTTTTTCTGCTAGCTAGGTCAGCGTATTTCAACTTTCAAAGATAGGTTGTAGTTGTCATTTCTGATATATTCAGCTTTTCATTAGATTTCATGGTGTTTTCACAATAGGCTACAAGCATTTCGATGCATGAACTAGGCAAATAAATGATGAAATTCTTCTTTCCCATTTTGATGTAAATCTCTCTTGTTTTGACATGATTTATGGGCAATTGCCAACAATGATGTGTATATTGAAGGAGTTTCAATAGGCAGGAAGACCACATATCATCAGCCTTAGCCTAACCCTGCCCATCCATGATCACCAAAAGCCACTAATTCCATAATCCTAGTTATCATTTCACAAGGACAACTTGCCATGCTTGTTGAGCAAATCCAACCATCGTACAACTTTGGTTTGAGTTTTGAGGGAGTCCTAACCACTTCCTTGCCTTATTCCTTCCCTCACTCACCTTCCCTAAGCCCCATACCACTATCCAAATCACTTCTTATGCTTTTGTCTTGTTCCTCTAGGAAAACATAGGATCCTGTAGGTGAATTATGACATCTTGTATACATCCTGTAGGATGACCTATAATGGTCTATTTTGAGCCCGATTTGTGAGAAATGCATCACGAAAGATAGGAGAAGATCCATAATTTCTTCCCAATCCATCTAACCCATCACAACCATCTCTCTCTACACCTAACCCACCTTCCATACAATCAAGAAGGATTACCATTCATGTTTAAAAAAAGAAAAAAGAAAAAAAAAAGAAAAAGGTTGATATGCTTATTCATATGCACAACAGTTAAGTATTTGATTAGATTATATTGAATTCTTCTGAAGCAATGTATCTTAACAAATAGCTAGATGAGTTGTGTGTTTTAAGCATCTATTTTAGTCTTTCTTTATTGCAGTAGGTAACATTTCAATTCTCTCGATTAGGGTAAAAGTATACTTTCTCAAATCAGTAATCAAACTTCTTCTAAATCAATAGAAGGTTGGATATGCTTATTCATATGCACAATAATTACGTATTTTATTATATAAGATTGAGTTCTTAGGTTATTTAGGGTTTCACATGTGTTAGCTTAGAATTCTTCTAAAGCAAGCTATATTAACAAATAGCTAGATGATTTGTGTGTTTTAAGCATCTATTTTAGTCTTTCTTTACTACAGTAGGTAACATTTCAATTCTCTGAATTAGGGTAAAATTATCCTTTCTAAAATTGGTAATCAAACTTCTTCTAAATCAATAGAAGGCTGGTTTGAGAAACCCTAGTGGTCTATCACCTAGCTCAGAAGTGAGAAAAGAGTAGACGCATTGCATCTATTTGTGTATACAACATTGTCACCTCCAAGTTTGTACGGACCTCAGGTTGATGAAGTAAAGTTGGTAGCCCTAGAAGTTGGAGAATTCTTGCTGCAATACTAGAGCTCATCACCTTTTGGCACCGTTGCGAGGGAGGTGTCTGAGTAGATCTAATTTCTACTTTCTTTCTTCCATTTTTGATCTCTTTCAGTTTTCTATTAGTTTCATTTTTGTAAATGTAGTTGTAAGTTGGATTTCTTTCCTTTCCATTTTGCAAGTGATTTCATTCAATAGTTAGTTTCAATTCAGTTGTCTTTTCTGTTCTGCAATTAGTCTTAAATCTTGAAAAAAAAAACAGAACACTTCTTTTATGCCTTGGAGGAAAAGGGATAACTTAGGGGAATTTCTACCAAATACCCCCACCACTTCAAACAACCAACCTTCCCTCTTCTTTGACGGCTGTGAATTAGAGGACCCCTTAGGCGAGAAACCATAGATTTTTGAAGAGCCTACAGGGGAAGAAGAATAATGCATTCCAACTGACCTAATGTCTGAAAATAGAAATGAAAGGGGATATAGAGAAATAATTAAAGTTTCTTTACCCATCAGAGAAACCAATGGGGATTCCAAGATGAAGAACATAAGCCCCTCTTCTCTTCCTCACTTCCATGGCCTGACCTCAGAAGATCCAGATACTTTCTTGTTTAAGTTTGTTTTCATATGCAGAACTTATGACTACACCACTAATGATCAGAAGTTGAAATTATTCCCACCCACTCTCAAGGATGTAGCTCTACGCTGATTCATTGGTTTACCTGGGGATAATATCACCACTCGGGCTTAGATGCAACGAGATTTCAGAAACAAGTATAGGGAATACTACAGGTCCAAAGACACTAAAGAGGAAATTTTTAGAATGACCTTGGGGAATCATGAGCCCTTATAGGATTACGAAGAAAGATTACAGCTTAGCTATAAAAGGGATAGGTGCACACTTGATCTTGAGTCATTTAAGCTAGTCCTACTCAGGTGGATCAAAGAAGATCTCTTGGATACCTTAAACTTGCTACTAGGAGGGGACATCTAGTAGCTACCCTATGAAGATTTCAAGACCGTATTTAAGAACCATTCTAGGGAAGCTAGGAACAAGGGTACGGGTAGTCAAATAGTAGTCAACTCCTCCTCTTCCAACACATCTATAAAAAGTGAAATTGGAAACATGTTGGAATATTTTAAGAGTGAAATGTTGCAAACCCTTGCCCTACATATGGGCATTATGCAAATCAAGATGAAGCAGGAGGAAGCAGAGAAAGCATTGGCCATCTTCTGCCCTAGATGCATAAGGAGGCACCCTAGGCATGAATGTCCATTAAACCTTATAGAAATATGCTCGGTATATGAAGAAAACCACTCCATAAACAAGTGACCTTCTCTGCCTAGACTAAAAGTTGTGTATTAGGTAACTAAAGGGGTGACTGAACATCTCTACTACATAAATCTAAGGAGGCCTCATGGGCCTCGAACATACTAGCAAGGCATGCAAGGGTCATCTTATGGATATTACAACCCTAACTAGAACACATCCATTCCCTCTTGGGCCCCCCTACTCATCCCTCCTCATCTACACCTTCTCCCTGATATTTTTTACCTCAGTACCATTCCCAGCTGACCAACCAGCCATTTCAACCATATACACCTCCACAACCTTAGTGGAATGCACCACCCCAGGGGTGGAGGCCCCCATACAACAATGGTCCAACTTTATTTCTTTCACCTCCTACTCAACCACAATGTTTACACCCTGCTCCACCTAAACAACCTCATATGCCTGCATAACCAAACCCAAACCAAAACAATAGATAGGCTTAGTAGGTCTATAGTGGAGAGACATCCTACCTTGCTTATGGTGTGGAAATTAAGGAAATCAACCTTAGATTTGGGAGAGTGCTCCCAGATAATCAACCTCCATCTCCACCTAGGGAGAGTAAGGAAGAAAGAGAGGAAATTATTCCTAGAGTGAATCCACCAGCCTTTCCTGAAATATTAACTAATCGAGTCCAACCTACCCCAAAAGATAATAAACTTCTGGGTGAATTGAAAAATCTATGTGTCAAAATCCCACTTCTCCAAGCTATTAAGGATGTGCCTATTTACAACAAAATGTTATGCAACCAGATCACAAAATAGAAGAAAAGAGAGATAAACGCCTTCAAAATCAGAGTCTTCGAGGGGGCAACCTCCTTTACATTACACAAATGAACAATTATTGGATGATACAAATGACAAGACCTCCTTTCTATATATAGGAGCCTAAGAGGTCTCAATATAATCAGAGCTGGAATAAAAATAATAATTTAAGGACACAAAAATAACAATAGTGGGCTTCTATGGGTCACAATAATAACAATATGGGGACAACATGGGCACAACAATAACAATAAGGGATACAATGAAAATAATAGTAAGGGAATACACTAGTATTATAGGGACCTAATATGCCCCTCTCCTTCAAAAAAGTGTTGTCCTCAATGCTTGAGTAGTTTTAGATGCTTCTGTATAAAATTCTCATCCTCACATGTAGAATCTTCAGTTGGTAAGTTCTTCCACTTGATGAGATTCTCTGAAATTGATCAATTTCACAGCTGTCAAGTTCTTGTTTTTGTGACTACTTCAGGTTCCAATATGATTTTTCCTTCCTCATCAAGCTCTAGAAATATTGTTTGAAATAAGATCTTGTCACCTATAACCTTCTTTAAGCATGATAATGGAAAACTAGGTGCACTCTGGAAGATGTAGGAAGTTCCAATTTGTATGCCATAGTACCAATATTTTGCAACACCTTGTATGGACCATAATACTTTCATGATAATTTATTATCCTTATTTTTCTTGAGGGACATTTTTTTGTATGGTTATAGTGTAGAAATACCCAGTCACCTACATCAAAACTTCTTTCGTTGTGATGCTGATCTTCTTGTTGTTTCATTCTATTATGCGCCTATGTGAGATATCCTTTAAGAGTTGGAGACGTTTTTGTTGATGCTCAATGTGATCTTCCACTTCTTGAACCTTAGAATTGTCTGTTAAAAGTGCCATAAATGGGGTATTGTTTGCCGCAATATGGAAGGAAGTGTTATACCACCATTCAGTGAGAGGAAACCATTTGACCCATTGTGTTTGTTTATCAGATACAAAGCAATGTAGATATACTTCCAAACATTTGTTCACTATCTTAGTTTGCCCATTAGATTGAGGATTATAAGATGCGTTATGAGCTAACTGAGTACCCAGACAAGAAAATAATTTTGTCCAAACATTTCTAGTGAAAATAGGATCTCTATCACCCACAATAATCTTTGGGTTTCCATGTAGCTTTTGAATATTTTCAATAAATGCATTAACAACTGTATTGGCTTTAAATGGATGAGATAATGCACAAAAGTGTGCATACTTGGTAAGTCTATCAAATACCACCATGATGACACTCTTTTCTTTGGACTTGGGTAAACCTCTGATAAAATCCATTCAAACCTCCTCCCAATGTTGACTTGGAATGGATAAAGGTTGTAATAGACCTGGGGTCTTAATTGTCTCAACTTTATTTTGTTGGCAAAACAAACATTCTGCCAAAAAATTTTGAATATTAGATTTAAGGCCATCCTAAAAAAAAAAATCTTAACCCTGTGTTAAGATTTTAAAAATCCTAAATTCCCTCCTATGGGAGATGTGTGCAATTCCCTAAGAATCTTTTGTTTGAGTTGGAAATTCTTATAGAGGTGTAAGTGATCTTTGTACCATAACGAACCATTTTTCTAGCTAAATGTATTATATGTACTCGGATCTTGTTGTAATATTTGAATGAGTTCCCACACTTCTTCATCATTTTTCCATTCATCCCTTGCTTTGTTTATCCAATCTGGTTGGATAATAGAAATGGCACAAAGCAATGTTTCCACATCCTCATCCTTTCTTAAGAGTGCATCTGCAACAAAATTTTGCTTCCCTTTTTTGTAGATGATTTCAAAGTCATAACCCAACATCTTTACGATGCATTTTTTCTACTCTTATGAGGATAATCTTTGTTCTAAAAAGTATATAAGGCTATCATGATCTGTTTTTACCTTGAAGTGTCTTCCCATTAGGTAAGGTCGTAATTTCTTAAGTGCATGTAGTATTGCCAACATTTCCTTCTCATAAATAGCTTTATGTAAATATTTGCCTTTGATTGGACGACTTTCAAAAGAAATGGGTCTTTCTTCTTGCATTAAAACACAACCAGTTCCATTTCCTCAGGCATCACATTCCACAATAAATGTTTTTGTGAAGTCTAGAGTAGCTAAGACCGGTGCTTGGAACATTGCCTCTTTAAGATGTTCAAAGACCTTCATTGCTTCTGGAGTCCAATAAAATGCATATTCCTACAACAATGTTGTTAGAGGTGTCGATATTCCCCCATAATTATTAACAAACTTGTGATAATACCCGAAAAATCCTTGTAGATGCCTTATGAATATGAGGATTTTACATTCCTTAATGGCTTTAATTTTTCTAGGGTCTACCTTAACACCTTCATGAGATACAATATGACCCAATTATTCCACATTTTGTACTCCAAAGAAACATTTGGAGGTTTTTGCATATAATTGTTTCTAATCCAATAGTTTGAGCACTCTGTCAACATGTTGAACACGATCCTTCCAAGACTTGTTGTAGATACTAACAAAACTTTTCTAAGGAAGGGTTTGAATATGGAATTCATCAAACATTGAAATGTAGAAGGTGCATTGGCATCGGCAAAAGGCACAACCAAAAATTCATAATTACCCTCATGAGTTCTAAATTTGTTTCTAGAATGTCTTTAGTCTTCATTCTAATTTGATGATATTCTGAACGAAGGTCTAACTTGGTGAAGTAAATAAATCCATGCACATCCAATAATTCATGAATGAAAAGGATGGGGAATTTATCTTTAATAGTGAATTTTTGAGCTCCCTATAATGTGGACACATGTGCCATGATGCATCCTTCTTGTGCACCAATACTACTAGAGCAGAGAAAGAACTTTTACTAGGTTGAATTATACCTACCTGTAGCATCTCTGCAACCATACGTTCAATTTCATTCTTTTGGGAATAGGGATATCTGTAAGGTTTGATGTTTGGAGGAACACTTCCTAGAATCAAATAAATAACATGGTCATAATCATGAATAGGTGGGAGGCCTTTGAGAGTCTCAAATACCTTGGAATGATTATCCAAGGCTTTTTGGAGATCTGGAGAAATAGATGATTCCAATGTGGGAACCTCTAGCAAACATAATTATGCAATTATGCCTCGTTGTTCTTTCTTTAGAAGCTTTGTCATGCCATTATAGTTGATTATATTTCTTGGTTTCCCTGTGATACCCATTAATTCAACTTCCTTTCCTTCTGAAACAAATTTCAAGAAACGTTCTTGAAATTAGAAGTTATTGTACCCAAAGATTGTAGGCATTGGACTCCTAGTACAACATCAAAACCACCCATTGGAATGGAAAGAATTGGACTATTCAACACATATTCTCCCATGGATAGCTTGATATTATGGCACTTTCTAGAGAAATTTATGGTTCCTCCATCTTCCACCATCATTTGACACTCTGGTGTTGGATATAGGAAGCAACTCAATTCCTTGGCCATCTTACAATGAATAAAATTATGGGTATTTCCCGAATCAATCAACACTATTACCTTTTTCTTCTTGATATGTCCTTCTATCTTGATATTTTGAGGAGTGCTAATTCCAGCCAATGCATTACAAGATATGGTCAAATTCGTTTATTCTTTCTCTAGGGTTTTTTCATGGTGTGTATCCTCTTCTTTTGATGTTTCTTGTTCCTTTTCTTCCTTCTCTTCACAATTTATGTAAAATAATTTCTTCTCAGCACACTTATGACCTTTGGTGTATTTTTTTATCACAACTCTAACAAATCCCTTTTGCTATTTTTTCTTCCAATTTTTGTGGTATCAACCTTGTAGGTTGTGGAAGGCTAGGGGAAATAACACTTACATATTTATAGTTGTGAGTGGTAGGATTCCTTGTTGCCATAATTTTTCTTTTAATTTTTCTTGCAAACCTGAATGCCTTCTCCAATGAGTCAGGTTCCCAAAGGCGAGCCTCATGTTGGATGTTATCCTTTAAATTCCCTATGAGAACATCAATCTTATGCTCTTCTGGAATGTCTTTTACCTTTATATTTAATTTTTGGAAGTCCTCAATGTGCTCCACCATTGAATCCTTTTGTTTGAGATTTATCAATTTGCTAAAAAAGGTGTTGCTTTTTGTATCATAATGTGCTATCATTTATTCCATAAAAATTTCCCAAGTGACAATTTGTTTACGAGAGAAAAGTCATCAATACCATACAAACTGATTGGGTTCCAAATATAAAGTTGCAATGAGTACCATTTGTGTGCTTAGCACATTATGAAGATCGAATATTGCTCCATCTGTAGTATCCATGTTACAGGATCCTTGCCATCAAAATTCCTCATATCAATCTTTTGAACATGGTGGGTCTTCAATCCAACATTAGAGTCTACGAAATCATAACTAACATTTATTTTGTTCTCATCATGAGTTTCCTTTACTAACCTTTCGCCATTAGTAAGCATTTCTTGTAGCAAATTTGTCAAATCTATCTTCACATCTTCCATGTTTTCTTTAAGTTTTTCTTATATATCATCCATCTTACCTTCCATGGCATCCATATTAGCTTCCATGCCTTTATTCAAACCATCCGTCTTAGCTTCCATAGTTTTCTTTAAACTATCCATCTTAGCTTCTGTTACTTTTTGTGAGTGAATTTTGTTTTACTTGGTCTCGTAATTTTGATATATCATATTTCATTTCTTCCTCTTCTTCTTGATTCATGCTAGAGATTTCAGGTTGCTTACTAGGTGTTTCCATTTTATCTCTTCAGGGCATCAATTAATGATAATAATGTTGGCATTATGATACATATGTTGTACTTGATGGAAACCCACTCATCTCAGATGATAAATTATAGTGCAGAAAAGTTCACGCACTTTCATGCAGAGAAAATTTCCTTTCATGCAGAGAAAAGTTCGCGCACTTTCATGCAAAAAAAATTCCTTTCATGCACTTTCAAGCAGAGAAAAGTTCACGCACTTTCATGCAGAGAAAAGTGCACGCACATGGGAAATCTTATGGTTGGTTCATGGTATTAGTGCGTACAGTTTTTGATTCTATGGTTTTGGTCCGTGGTATTTAGTCCTTGGTATTTGAACCTATGGTTTTGGGCCATGGTATCTCGTCATAAGTGTTGATTCCCAAGTACTGGGTCCATGGTATTGAATTGTTATGGTTTTTGGTCCGTGGTATTGTGAAAGGCCTAAGGCTATAAAAGAGGAAGGAGATCATTTGGCAAGACATCTTCTGAATCATTGAATATCTGATAAAGTGCTAGATCTGGAATACTGTGATTGGGTTATGGTGCATATCTAGATCTGAATGAAGAAGGAACCTGAG
>APFE030418885.1:1799-32488 GCA_000404065.3 Pinus taeda
TAGAGAGATGTCATAAGTTTCCTAGGGTTAGTTGGATACTACCGAAGGTTCATAAAGGACTTTAGCAAGTTGGCCTCTCCTTTATTTGGTTTGTTGGCCAAGGACTCTGAGTTTATATGGTTAAAAAGTTGTCAAGAGGCCTTAGACACCCTAAAGAACAAGTTAACCACTGCACCGATTCTCCGAGGCCCAAATTGGGCCCTTCCTTTTCATATTCATGCTGATGCCTCACACAAAGCCATAGGAGCAACCCTAGGTCAGATAGATGAAAAATTGCCTTATGCTATCTACTTTATCAGCAAGAATTTGTCAAAGGTTGAACTAAATTACACAATGAACGAAAAGGAACTCCTGGCTATTGTGCATTTATTGAACAAATTTAGGCATTATATTACATGATATCAAACATTTGTACACACTGACCATGCTGCAATCAAATATTTAATGAACAAACGAGATATGAATGCTCGGATTATAAGATGGTTACCTTTATTACAACAGTTTGATCTAACTATTGTCAATGAAGATGAGATGGATGAAGAAGAAGATGAAACAGAAGAAAATGAGGAAGATGAAGAGGAAGAGGAGAAAGAGAAGGAGGATGTTAAGGAGGAAATTGGTAAAGAAGATGAGGATCTACAAGAGGAAGAAGAAAGGAAAGACATAGGTGAAGAAATCAATGGGAAAGAGGGGGCAGAAGACAAGGAGGAGTCACCTAGGGTGTCTCCAGAACCCACTGAGAGAGAGAGGACAACTGCCCCTCACTGCTCTTAGCACCCCCATCAAGCAAAAAGGAAAAAGACAAAGGCAGACCCCCTTATATTTTAGGACAAGGGAAAGCATGAGAATAAGGTAGGGGAAACCCTAAACACTATCCAAAATTCCCATTGTGACTGAAGACTCACCTAAACAAAAGGAGAAAATGCCTTCCCCTAAGTCTCCTATAACCTATGTGAGAAGGCCTATGAAGGGAAAAGCAATCCTACAAGATACACAACAGAGTCTACAGGAAGCAGAAGCAGTCCTACATGATACTTTGCTGGACCTACATGAGACACAAAAATTGGAAAAGGAGGTAATCCAACAACAAGAAACTAAAGAAGAGGAACCAAATTCAATAGAACCTAGCCCCCAACCTCACCTTGACTCCTACTATAGGTTTATTGGAGGCAGCGTCATTCCTCAAAAATTTGTTGTTCCACTATTCTTTGAGCTTGAGAAGGAAAGATCAAGAACTCACTGATGGATGTAGATCGCCAAATCCAAGGGGGTGGAAGACATTGGGCACATGGAGGATAAGGTCAAGGAGATGGGCAGAGAGCTACATAGCTTGAGAGACAAAGAGGCTATAATGAAAAATCAACTAGAAACAGAAAATGCATGGTTGAGAGGACAACTGCAAGAAAGAGAGAATCAATTAGCATGTATGGCGAGTCTCTATTTGGAAGAAATTCAGTGTAGGATGCCAACTAAATCCTATGCCCTATTCCTCAAGGAACAGTGGCTCCAATTCCAGATCAAGACCCTAGCACAAAGAGGCACCATGCCATTTCAGGACTACAAGCAATTCATTGATCTTTGTGATCATAGCTCACTAGCAGATAGGGCCAAGATGTCTGAGTTTTATTTGCACAACATGGCCTTAACATACATGAATGTATGGGACCCTAATGCCAAGCTAGGAGATTTACAGTTAATGGCTTTGGAATCATGGATGAACCATGAGGAATCAAGGGCTGCAAAGATGAAGAAGATATTGGCAAGAGAGAAAACTGAACCTCTTATGATCAGAGTTGAACAATCAGATCTCATGGCCCTCATCAGTACCCATAATTTGATTGTAAATGATCCTCAGCTTGCACCTAGATATCTTGCTGTCCAAGAGCAAGCAATTTCACATTTTGAGGACATGTCAGGATGTTAAGGGATGATAGCATACATGCTTGCTGTAGGAGATGGAACACAATTGCCATACAACTTAAAGATAAGAGAGTACCACTCTCCTCAAAGATTGAGAGAAGCACTAAACAGGACACCCATGTACAAGTAATCTATGCAAAGGATGAAAGTCAATTGGATTGGCCTGAAACTCAGTCCACCACTACTCTTAGGAATTCTAGAAGGAAGGAAGGAAGAAGAAGGAAAGAGACAGTGGGAGGAGGTAGAAAGGAAAGCAGGCTTCTATGAACAAGAAGAGGAAAATACAATAGAGGCATGGGATGTCAGGGAGGCCACTAGAGCTATGAAGGATATGGATATTGATTGAGTTGCTCAGAGGATGAGCAATACTTTCCGTAAGGGGGTGATGATGAGCCTCATCATTAGGTAATTATATGGGCCTTAATTCACCTCCTAGCTTAATCAAACCAACTTTTCTCACAACTTATTACATGTTTTTTATTATATTTCGTTTATGAGATGATTTAGAGTTGGATATTATGCCTAGTGGACTAATATGCATTGAATGCAGGATTGAAGGAGAAAATAAAGGAATTTTGGAAAATACTAAGGTTAAAACTCGAATGGGACAAGGGAGAGGGATTCTAGGAGGAAATCCTCCTCATTTACTTCTCCCCCATTCGAATATTCCTCCATCCATCACACCAGCTCGGAGTGCAAGCAGCCAAGGCATGAGGATTAAAAGGAAGTTGAGCCAGTGAGAGATAAAGAGCTAGTTTATCTCGAGTTTGGGAGCCGAGCCTCCCTAATTTTAAGGAAGTCGTTGGGGACTTTAGTTGTATAAGTAGAGAGGCCTATAGTCTCATTAGGATTTGAATTTTTGTCGTAAAACTCTAAGCTATTTTCAAGCTCCAGACTTGTGAAAGTTTTATTGATGTAATCTTCTATTTTGGTAATAAGAATGAGTTTTGCTTTGAGCCAGCACTGAGTTAAATCAAAGGGCTGAAGCTCTCGGGTTAGGGCCCAAACCTAGCAGCCAAGGCTACTCTTTCTTGTATCTGTATGTTTAGATGAGTCTCATAGCTTCATTGTTAAATTGTGTTTAGATGAATTTTCATTGCAAGTAGTGTAGATTGGATTGGTTGTTTATTAGTTTGCTTCCATTTGTGCCTTACTTCAGTAGCAGGTTAGCAGGGATAAAATGAGTACCACAAGGTTGTCAATGGGTGACTTGGCCTCATTTCCTCCCTCTGGGATTATGATTTGAGGAAGGGACCCTTATGCAGCCCCAAAAACACAAATTTCTATTTCTTGCATAAGATTTAGAGTTTACTGTATTTAAGTTAGCATTTGATCAATTTTGCAGAGTAGGATTTCATTTCCATCTCTTCTATCTTCACTCTTGCAGTAGATCTCATCCATGCTTTCATTCCTTTCAGCAACTTTCCTCATGCATCACGTAGGCAGTTAATTTATTAATTCTGCTTTTCTAGCTTATGAGAATGCTTCTTGTTTACATAGCTTTTTGGGAATTATACATGTTTTATGCAGAGCAGGTGCTTTAGGAGGAGACAAGGACTTCATAGCCAACAACCACCTTCCACTCCATCCACCATAGTCATTCCTTGTTTTCACCATTGCCTTCACTAGTTTTCATCATTTTTCATAGAAATTATTCCAAGCACATTGAACGAACTCTATCTTTGTTGTTGACTTTTGAGTGATCCTAGACCTTTCCTCACTTCGTTCCACCCATCTACCACCTTCCCTAAGCCTTCTATCACCCCCAACACCTTCCATTTTTCTATCATGTAGGTTTACAGGGAATCCTGTAGGTTTGTAGTACATCTTGTAGGTTTTCCTTAAATGACCTGTTCTAAGGCCGAATTGAGGGAAAATCTCTAAGAAGTCATCAAAAGCCTCCCAAGGGTCTCCCACACCATCCAACCATCTCCTAACCCTTCCAACCACCCTCTAACATCCTTAATTCACCTGCCACATCACCAAAAGAAATTAGTTTGCATACTTGATTTTGCATGAAAAGACAAAAAGACAAAAACAGATTTATTTTAGTCCCTTTACTTGCACATTAGTGATGTTTGTTGCTTCTTACTTCCATGCTTAGATAGTAGCATTTAGTTCATGTTAATTTAGCATTATTGCAAAGCATAGTTTCTTGGCAGTTAATTAGGAAATGGTGTGATTTAGCATTGAATTTCGGTCTTTTCCATTATTGCAGTAGAGTAGCTCTCCTTTAGAGCAAATTTCCTTTTCTTCCATCAAGAAACGAAGCTTCTTCTGACTCCATAAAACTCTAACTTGAAAACCCCAGTGTTCTCTCGCCAGCTGAACCGTGACAAGAGTCAGAACCATCACTTTTACTTGTGTATACAACACTGTCACCTCCAAGTTTGTACGAAACCCGGGTTGACAAAGTAAAGCTGGCAGCCCAGAAGTTGCAACATCCTTGCTGCAATATTGGCGTTCATCATTTGCTGCATCAGCAACAATGGTTTTCTCTTCTCAAATACGCCACACAACAAGTGTATTAAATGAACCGTGGGAGACTCTCCCTTTTGTCAAGACCTGTCACGATTTGTTTCAATTTGTGCTCAATACAGCTGGGTTTTGCGTCTTGTCTCCTCAAGTATTTATTTTAAGCAGGGTTTTTGATCTATATATAAAGCCGTAGTCCAGTGAGATTTCAATTTTTCACAGAAAATTATGGAAATTCAAGTATGATTTTGAAAAAGTTTAGCAGAATCTTTTGTAAATTCAAATTACAATTTTTAGGTTTTAAGATTTAGATGCTTAGATTTTTTTTATGATGAATCTATTTGAACCATTAAAAACATTATTTAAACATTCCTCTTATTAGATTCAATTTGCAATTTAAATGTGCTTAAGATTTTTAGGTAAAAATGCATTTTCAATCACCAAAAATCACCCCCAAAAGAATTAAAACCTCAACGCTTATATCTGAATAGAACAATTTACGTTTGTGGTTATTAGTTTGAATAGCCAAAATCACAATGGTGTCAGTTACAAAGAAAACAATTAAATCCTAGACCATGCTTATATTCGAATAAAACCATTCACCTGTTTGTTTCTAATTATTAGTTAAGAGTTTATTCAATCAATTTATAAAGCACATTCTCTTTTATGTTTTCTGTCGTTGATCTTTACTTATAAGGGATGCTTCAGAGTTACAGAGTTATCGTAATGGATGCTTTGGAGTTATTACAGAGCTATCGAGTGAGATGGAAGCAGAAGAAATGTTCATGGACGCAGAAGAAATGTTCACTGCCTCTTAATCTAAATACTCAAGTGAGTTGGAAGAAACATTCAATGATTTCTCGAGTGAGATGGAGGAGGAACAAACTCTTTAGTGAGCATGATCATGATGACGTCGGCACTAAAGTTTGTCTTACCGCCTCTTTCTTAGAACAGTATATGATGGTCTTGATTGATAAGATTGAGGCTTTATTTACAAGCTTTGTCCCTAAATTTAGGGTAAGGGTTTCATAATTTTCGTTTGTTCTCTAATGTCACAAACACACTTTTTCTAGCTGGTGACTTGCATGGTAGCGGTTGAAACGTCTAAAAATAAGGAAAAAAACCAAAATCATGTTAAAATGGTTCGAAAAGGCTCAAATACATTCTCAATAACTTGGTTCAAGTTGATTTGAACCAGTGATAACATTGTCTGTAACAGACCTGGACTTCTCACATTCTTTGTTTTATTTCTTTTGGCAAGTTTCAAAAACCATAAAAATTTTTGCAACGTCAACTTTTTAAGTTGTAATAGTTCTCTGGTTGGGTATGAGAAACAACTGCAATAGCTCTGGACTTCTCACATTGTCAACCCCATAAAAGGTTTTTCTACATTGTTATGAAATATTCTTCGACTAATAAATCTTCTTGCCCAATCCATGATAACTGATGGGATCAAACCTTTGCTAAGGTAGGAGCGACTTGCTACTTGCAGCCTCTCTTGTTTTATATACTATGGATGTTTTTTCTTTTAAATACAAGTATTGAATTTTGTATTATATGTTCAATGCCACATGAGTTGATTAATGCTTATGAATACATGAGTTGAGTTACAAAATGGTGTATTATATACCATATTGGGTTATAGTTTATATGTTGTATTATATTTTACAAATATAGTTATATATATTATATATTTGTAAGGTACATAATTATATTATAGGTTATATATTACTTAATTACATATTTATAAGGAATTTTGAATTAGGTACTATTTTGTTAAACACACATGGGCAGCAAGAGAATCTGTAGGATAAAACATGAGAATAATTTTTTATTAACAACTAATATACATTCATAGTATATATTGTGATCGTTGGGTTCCACATCCCAAGGTCTCCTGGACTCCTTTTGTCTATTCAGCTTCCACATTAACCCATTGAGGATTAGGTGTCCAACATTCCCCCCTTTAATTCGAAGGGTTATGTATGAGTCCAAGAAGAGAGTTGTAATACAAAATGTGCAAAAATGCATGGCAGCACTAGGCCCGAATGCGGCTCTTTGAAATGTGGGATAAAGGTGGTTTAAGGATACCACCAACACTGGAACGCTTAGTGCAGTTCCTGGAACTCTTCCAAAACTGGCAAGAAGCTGAAGTCTTCTGCTAGAGGAAGTGCTCCTATTGTTTTGAAGAGGGAAACCTTCAACCATGAAAGGGAGGTCTCACGCCGCATAAAAAGGAGAACTTCAACCTGAAAAGGGAAGTCTCAACCTGTGATGGTTTAAGGATGACCAACAACTCTGGAATTCTTAATGCAATTCCAGGTTCTCTTCCAAAACTGGCAAGAAGATGAAGTCTTCTGCTAGAGGAAGTGTCCCTAATTTTGTTCCTGGAATTCTTCCGAAGCTGGCAAGAAGCTGAAGTATTATGCTAGAGGAAGTGTCCCAGATTACCAACTGAAGGCATGCTTAGGGGCATCTTTGTCTCTGGCTACAACTCTGAAACTGGTGTGGCAGGTTGTGGCTCAGGCTCGCTTGATGTGACTTTGAAGCTTGTAGATGATCATCATTCCCCCCTGTCAGATACAAGGTGAGATGATGGAGAAAATTCAACTGCAAGACTTTTTAATACTCTGGAACAAGTTCTGACATGTGATTGGAATATCTTCTTGGCTGTTGATGCCCATTGCCAAGAAGCGATCCATCCTAGATGAATCTTTGTTCTTGTAGGAGACTTGTTTTTGAAGCATCTGTTTGAAGAATGACTAGTTTTATGACAGTGCTTACATGGATGAAGATTAAAACAATGATCTTTCAGATGGCCAACTCGGTCACAGTGTTGGCATTTCATAATTTGTTGTTGTTGTTGTTGCTGTGGAAGAGGGGTAGAATCTGGAACAACTGGATGTGAATTGTCATGAATGAATCCAGCACTCTGAAACTGAATGGGATTTGAGTAGTCTGGAATATGAAAGGACAAGTCCTTCTCATATCCAAGACCAGTTCTGTGCTTGTTGTGGACAAGCTGTTCCCAAGGTCTGATGATGGGCTTGGTAAGTGCAGACTGAGTTTCTGCATCTGCATGTACAACTGCTGCTTTAATGGGCACTGGATCTGAACCAACTGTAACATTATTGACTTGCTTTTGATAGGTTGCAGTCTCAATGTTCTGAATAGAAACATGTTCACAATGACTCCTCTGTTTTAGTTCTTCTTGCTGTAGCTGAGATTTGAGCTGCAAAAAATAACTTTTCTCTTGTGCATTTTATAGACAGACCTGAATGTCTGTGAGAGAAACTTTGTTGACTTTTAATGTATCATGATTAGTAGACAATATGAGAGTTTTGAGGAACTCTAATACTTCATTGATTCTGGCCATTTTTTCTTCAATGTCAGATTTACACCTTAAAAACTGATCACAACTATTACTTAATGCAGAAAAGTAATACCCACTCACAGTACACAACAATATGCTTTATAAATGTGCAGCAAGTGATTAGTGTGCAACCAACAAGCATCAAAATAAGAGTTTACTCATGATCAACACTATGTTCTGACAATACAATCGACTAAACTTTTCTCCACAAAAGATTACTTTTATTTGTCAAAACAATCACAACCTTTATATAGCCCACCAAACTCTTATGCAGCAGTCGAATCAAGGAATCAATGCATATATATGTAGACAGAAACTATAATGAGTTTTAAATACAATTCCACAACTGGGGCAGCAGCAACTGCAAACTTGCTTGGATCCTTCAAATACTCTTCACTTTCAAAGCAGAAATGATGGTTATCAAAACTTCAACAACTATAGCACCATGTCATGGATAGGATTTGAATGCTCATATATAAATGCTTTGACTAGGGTACAAACAAATATTATCTGATTTGGCCACTTTCTTCAAAGAAAACAATAGTCCACTGTAGGAAACCCAACTGGAATAACTAAGAGAAAACCACAAAGAGTCCTTTTTTTTCTTTTTTCTTTTTGAATATACAAACCATGATAATGGTCCCACCATAATCCTGAAAGCCGATTAGTTGATAAAGGCAAATCTACCACCGCAAAACCCCAAGATATACACTTAAAAGGAACATAACTATTTTCAAGGGATCATTGTAGTAATGAAATGTTGTGAGTAAAATTCGGAAGGAAAATACTTCCTTCGTCTTGCTAAAACCATCTCCTTACTAAAATTGCAAAGCATATACATTTCCTTTCTGTTTGATGAAAAGGATTGGAAGGAAAATAATCAATTGGTAGATTTTATGAGAACCACCACCTTAAAGAGATGCAGATTCTGAAGCCCTCTTCAAGCTCCTCCGGATCTGTAGCGATACAACTTGCCAATGAAATGGAGGGTCGTGACGAACCCTATATGCCCGAAATGACAGACTTAAAATTTGCAAGAGACTACTGAACGACGCATACGTAGACTCTGCCATCATCACAACCCGTAGCCTCCATGGAAAATGTATCTTTGGATCATACACAAAAGCTTAAGCATTTGAGTGGTTGTTGAAGTCAAGAATAGACATCATCCTCTGCTAAAAGGAAATCCCAAGAACTTGAAGCTATTTTAGCCATAAATACAACTAAATAAATTGCAATAATACATTTTTTTCTTTTTTTTGCAACAAAATATGCACACATTCAGTAAAGTCTCGTTGCAAGAATGAGCATGTAATGGCTATACTCGTGTGGCTGCATGGCAAAAATGGGGACTGAATCTCCTTTCCACAGGGTCAAAGCTGAGTTTTCCAATTCTAGTGGCAAAATCTAGCTTCGTATTGGCTCACATAAATTAAACCAACAAAATCATAAACAATGATATTATTCCAGCAACTCGATTCAAAATTTCAGGATAATAACAGGTAGGTATTTAATACTGGTTGAAGGTGCCCAATAGGTTCTCTAATGGTTGGATGGGATTCTCCAATTTGTGATGCTAAGCAAGTGAGGCTTCACTTCAACAATTTGATGACGAAGGAAGAAATAGTGAATTACCGGCGAGCGAAGCGCATAATAGAGGAGGAGCATCTCTTGTCTGCATTCAAATTTGCAGTGTGTATCAAAGCTTGAACTTTCACTACTGAAGATTACAAGCTATTTGAAGATTCATTAGCTAACGATGAAAAGTCCCAGATGAAGAACACAAGCGATACGGTCGAGGAAATGAGAATCGGTGTAAAATACTAGTGGACTAAGAGAAAATATGCATATCTAAATCAAGGTCAAATCTGCCTGCCTTCCAGAGCTTGCTAGATTAATACAAGGGCCTCTTCTTCTTATACGTTATAGGGCGAAAGAGGGTTCTGGTTATGGATTATGGTGATAAGGGCAAGCCACTGCACCTCAACATCAACCATTTACTTTGAAACTGTACGCATTTCACCATGAGTACGCGATAGCCAGAGATGAGATGCAATTGGACAGTCAAAGGACTCTAAGAACCATGACTTGCCGGAATATATGGAATATGGCAGACAGTGGTTACGCACAAAAGCCACGCAGTGGATAACATAGAGCGCAGACAATAATTATGGCAGAGGTGAGCAGCGCAGAGGACAATACAAGAATATTAATGAACAATTGATTATATGAAACAGCGTCAGGGGAAACACATCGTTACATGCAGGTGATTATAAAAAAATATCAGCAACGTTATTATATGTCAGAGCAAAGCAGGAGCAGTGAATTTATATGTAGGTGAATAAAAATGGCACTGGAGAAATGACAGGTTGCAACTAAAATTTAGCTGATAAAATATTCATGAGAAAATATTCATGAAATGCAGAATTGATGGCAAAAATGATCTGCACATAAAGGCCATAAAACAAATGGCTCAAATTGGAGCAGGGCCAGCAATCGCCCGCTCTGATACCATGTTAAACACACATGGGCAGCAAGAGGATCTGTAGGATAAAACATAATAATACATTTTTATTAACAACTGATATACATTTATAGTACATATTGTGACCGTTGGGTTCCACATCCCAAGTTCTCTTGGACTCCTTTTGTCTATTCGGCTTCCACACTAACCCATTGAGGATTAGGTGTCCAACACATTTTTATTTGTATTATATTATATCTTGTATCAAATAAATTATATATATATATATATATATATATATAAATATAATATATAAATATATATAATAATATATATATATATATATATATACATGTTTTTTTAGCTATTGTGGATTATGAGAATGCCATGATGAAATCAAGTTGAACCAAAACTAAATAACTTAAAATAAGTCTATCAAATCAAGCCACATATATGGTGAAATTGACCTAAGATTTCAAACAGCTACAATTGTATAAACCACTAGTTGAAATTGTTAGGAAACTGTCGGAGAAGTAGAGGTGATGGGGCGATCGAAAGTGATATTTGAGACCACTCGAGACCAAAACACCATTCTAAACGCTAAAGGATCAAGAAGCATAAAATATAGAAAATGAAGATAAGAGAAACCATCAATCAATTGAGTACAATTTGAAGGGAGAATTTTCCAAAAATTTTAATGGGGGCCCTTCATTTTAGCTAAAATATAGGGAGTTTTTGGCATACCAACAAATGGTGACTTATTAGGTGACATAGTTGTCTCTGGTTAAATGATCCAAAATCTACAAATGTCAAAGAATACAGATTAGATGTTTCGAAATGCTAAACCTAAAACAACTTGAACGGTTTCATCCCTGACTTATATGTTACGCATTTGGAACTTCTCAGCGCACCCAAATCGTTTTCATCATTACTTATAAAAAACGAACCCAAAATTGTTTAATTCATTGTGAAAAAATAGTGAACTTTATTAGTAATTAGCCTTGGGAAAGACAATATAATCAAGTAAGTAATAGCATAAACATATCTTCAATTCCATAAGCATGGCCACTACTACAAGCAGGTGTTTATAGCCTCTATAGGGATGCCTTTTAACCCAATTAAATTATTTTATCACATCTATTTGATATATGTACATAGTTTAAGGATCCTTTTACTTTCATACTTATGACTTTTATTTAGAGATCAACTGAAGGTTGTTATCCTCACTTGGTGATTAGCTAACGATAGTGCCATTCACAAGAACCAAAAAAAGTGAACAAACTATCTCGTGATGAGATCTATTTTCTTTCAACTTTGAAACTAAAAGTCATTACCCTGGCTTGGCGACCAACAATGGTAATTTCACTTTGTTAGAACCCATGATTATGGTAGGTCGACTTGTGATGAGACCTCCTATCCTTCAGTTAACTCATTTGGTAAGATTGAACTATGATTATTTTTTTTGTAAGTCAACAAAGATTCATTATATTACTAAATAAACATAGAGTACAAAAATGCCAGCTGCTCTGCCAGATTGGAAACCAGACCAGCTGCAAAAAAAGATTGTCTTGATCACACACTTATCCAGGCATGCCATCATATTTTTTCTGCCTCTGGTATCTCTTATACAATTCAAAAAATTGCCTTTTCTTATCACTGCTATTGGCAGGTCTGCCTATTTGAATATCTTGACAACTTTGTTATGTAGACCTAAACTTGAAAAAATAGCTACAATACTACCTATACAAGCAAAAAAAAAGTAAACAAAATATTAGTTGACACCATGATTAAAATACAGTAGGTTTCCCTGCGTACATAACTCATTTGATTGGGGTTGAGGCCGTCTCTAGACCTACGAATGGATCTGCCACAGGAGTTGTCATTGGATCCTTAGAGCCACCAGTGGATGACCTCTTGCGCCACTGGCCTCCCAAACTCTATATTTCCTCAGACGAGCCAGAGCCCCTTTTGATTTTCCCAAAGTTATATCCACATTATGAATATACTTCAGATAGATTGAGAACATAGTATTCATATCCCAAATTCTACCATCTTATAGTTTTTCTATATTCATGAGACCGTTCAAAACTTCTTCAATTCCCCTCAGGCATTCTTCAATAGCCTTTACCTAAATCTCTGTCTCAAGCTATCTCCTGGCCCTCTCCTCCATTGCCTCCACTTGTAACTTCCCCACTAGAGTCTTAACGTGTCATGTATTCTCCAAATATTTGTGATACATAGTCACATGCATTATGGATTTCTCGATGTCAATAATCCAGTTCACTTCTTCCTCTATTATGCCATATAGGAAAACCCTTCACTACCTTCGAACCTCATCCTCCCAGAGTTCCACTATCTCCTTTCCTTTCTGCGGGTCTGTCGCTTGGTAATTGGTAGCATTAGCCCTCACTGCGACCTCTGATGAGCCCCAGTATTGCAGCATGAATGCTGCAACTCCCAAAGCTACCAGCTTTACTTTATCAACCTGGGGTTTCGTACAAACTTGGAGGTGACAGTTCTATATAAACAACAGATGCATCATTCTACTCATGTCACTCTCAACTGGACCACTTGACCATTAGGGTTCCAGACCATTCCTATTGAACTAAAAGGAGTCTGACTACTGAAAGTGGAATGTAAAGGTTAGTTATAGTGCAAAGAAAGTGAATGCTTTTTTCTAAGAAAATGGAAGCTGCCAATCCTGTAAATGCTATGTAATGACACAAATCTTATGTTAATTTGTAGAAAGGAAACTATGATAATTTACACTTGATCATCCAGCTCTCAGGGCTACTGGAAAATAGAAGATTAATCTACCATTTCATAATTCAAACATGCATGCATTGACTGTTTAATTCACACTTGCAGAGTAGATAAAGTTCTAATTTCTAAATTTAGAAATAAAAGGGCTAATGCTATCTGATCTTACAGGAGGGAAAGATGTAAAAGGACTATTCTAGGTGGCACTTTTGGTCATAGATTCCAAGCTAAGGGGTTAAACTACTCCTAGACTAGGCTAGGCTATCCTTGTAGGTCAAAACAGGGTCAAAGTAGGCTGCTACAGGATGTTGCTACAAGATGTCCTGAACTGCTACATGATATGTCCTGAGTTGCTACAGGAAGTTGTTTGAGAGGCTTTGCAGGAAAATAATGGTGAGATGAAGTGTTGGAAGGATGTATGACAGTTGTGAAAGGTGTGGGGAAGGTGACCATCACCCCTGGCCAAACCGAAGACTCCAAGAAGGCCAGATTCGACTAAGACAAGTTGCTCACGGTGACTGAAAGACAAAGGTTTAGAATATGGGTTGGCACGCATCAATAGAAGGTGGAGAAGACTTATATGGGGCTGGTTGGAGGACTCCCTTCCTATAGGTCAACAACCCTACAATTACACCTATTTCTCTTTTAATTTGCAAATAATTAAAGGTTAATGTGCAAAAGATGAATTGAATTTGGAAAATCTGATCTAACTATTACTAAGAACTGGATCTATGAAAGGAATTGACAAGGAATCAAACTCTGTTTTTGGGCTGTGAGAGTGGGGTCCTCTAATCATGATCCCATGACGGAGATGAGATAGGGGTCACTGTTACAATATTTTTGATGTATTTTACTCTATTACACCGTAACAACTAATTTATCCTCTAAGCTAATGGAAGCATGAATAAACCAACAACTTAATCAATATTTTAAGCTAAAAGATACATGAACAAAATTCAACACCTGATCAACATTCTAGCCTAAGAATATAAATACAAGATAGGAACTTCTGTTGCTAGGGTTGGGTCGGGTTGGGTCCTAACCCAAGAGCTTCAACCCTCTAAGTCAACTCAATGTTGGGTCAAAACATAAGTTCTCATTATCATTCAAAAAGTGTCAAATACATCATAACATGACAGTCAAAATGTGTTGTAGCTTAATGGCATCTTGGCTATCAAAACTTTGAATTCTAATGAGTCCCTTAGCTTGCTTATTTATACAAAAATGGAGCTACCAACAACTTCCTAGAAAATAGGGATACTTGGCTCCCTAACTTGAGAATAGGTGGTTCTAACTCTTCCTTCACTTGCATTGGCTCGACTGCCAATGAACTCGGCCTGCTTGGCTGCTAGTGAAACCGAGCTGATGAGATAGAGTGGGAGATCTTCAACTTATTGGAGGATTTAAGGAGGGAGACTACCTCCTAGAATCTCTCTTGCTTGTCTACTCTGATTTCTTGCACTCAAATCAAATCAAACTTGCTCCAATTCCTGCGTTTAACACACATTAGGATGCATTCCATAGTAACACATCTTTACTCCTCACACTAAGCATAATATAACAAAATTTGTAGATAAATGTGAGAAAAAGATAATTTAATAAGATGGAGGATGAAATTATGACCCATATAGTATACCTATTGATGAGCCTCATCATCACTCCCTTACTAAAACTATTGCTCATCCTCTGAGCAACCTAGTCATCTATGTCCATGCCCTTCATAGCCATGGTGGCCTCTCTAACATCCCAAGCTTATGTAGATGGTGCCTCTTCCTGAGGGTAGAAGCGTGCATTTTTATCTATCTCTTCCTACTACTTCCTTTCCTCTTCTTTCTTCCTTCCTATGAACCCAACAACAGAGGTGGACTGAGATTAATTCCAATCTAGTTGATCTTGAATCTTTGCATGGCCCTCTTGTACAAGGGTGTTCTAGCCAATGCATTTTTCAATCTCTCATAATTGTGATACTCTATGATCTAGAGACTATGTGGTAGGGTATTACACCTTCCCTGAAATGCCTGTTGGCTCCTTGTCTCCAACATCCTAAGAGTGTCTTCAAAGTGATAGATGACTTTAAGTATAGGGGGTTTACGCAGTGCATTATATTAGATATCATTTTTGGGATTCAACTGCGTTAAGTAAGTCATTCACGTATAACCATCTCCATGAGAGGTAGTCGTAAGTGACTAATTTCTCATGATTTGAATAGTTCACTTAGCACTCATTGCATCGGGTGATGCTCACAGGGGTGAAGAAGTGGGGAAAACTCAACAGTTAAGCGCGCTTGAGCCAGAGGCAATCTGGGATGGGTGACCTCCTGGGAAGTCCTGGTTACCGGGTGCAAGCCCCGGAAGTGATGATTGACGCTATGTGATTTATTTCACCAGTTTCAATCCCACTTCTTCACCCTGTGAGCATCACCCGATACAATGAGTGCTAAGTGAACTATTCAAATCATGAGAAATTAGTCACTTACGACTACTCTCATGGAAAAAGGTCATACGTGAATGATCTTACTTAACGTAGTTGAATCCCGAAAATGATTATCTAATATAATGCACTGCGTAAACCCCCTATACTTAAATCAAAAAGAGTGAAGGGATCTCTACTTGGAATGGTCTGAGGGCACAATACTTGCTAAGGTTTGCAAATGGGGTAGCAAGCTAAGTGGGCTTGATTGTGGGGAAACTCACAGTTAAGCGCGCTTGAGCCAGAGGCGACTGGGATGGGTACCTCTGGGAAGTCCTGGTTACGCGATGGGGTGCAAGCCCCGGAAGTGATGATTGACGCTATGTGATTTATTTCACTAGTTTCAATCCCACTTCTTCACCCCCGTGAGCATCACCCGATGCAATGAGTGCTAAGTGAACTATTCAAATCATGAGAAATTAGTCACTTACGACTACCTCTCATGGAAATGGTCATACGTGAATGACTTACTTAATGCAGTTGAATCCAGAAAATGATATCTGATAGATGACTTGTTCTTGGGTGGAAAGGTATCCAGGTGCCAGCTTAGCATCATTGGAAATGATTTTGTGATTGCTGATTAGAACCATGTAACTTATCTGATCTCCCCTGATGTAGAGGGGTTCATTTTCTTCCTTTGCCAATATTCTTTTCACCTCGACGGCCCTGGCTTCCTCACGCCTTATCTAGGATGCAAGGGCCATCACCTACAAGTCTCCCAATTTTTCATTAGGGTCCCAAACATTCATGTAAGTTAGGGTGAGGTTGTGTAGGTAGAACTCAGCCAGTTTGGCTCTGTCTTCAATGTCACTCTTGTCACATAACTTAATGAACTACTTGTAGTCCTCGAATGGAATGTACCCATGTTCTGCTAATGTCTTGTTCTAGAACTACATCCATTGGGATTTTAGGAAAAGTTCATATGATTTGGATGGTAGTCTAGATTGAAGTGCGTCCATGGAGAGGCTTTCCATTGTGGCCAATTGAGTCTCCTTCTCTTATAATCTCTTTCTCAACCATTTGTTTTCTGCCTATAGTTGTGTTCTCATGGTGTACTCTTTATCCCTCAACTCACTCAACTCCTTGCCCATTTCTTGGAGCTTTTCTTCCATAAGGCCCATATCTTCCACTTTCTTAGCTTTGGAAATCTACATCCACCTATGTGTCCTTCCTCTCTTTGCTTTAAGCTCAAAGAAGAGAGGGACTGCAAATTTATGTGGAATCACTCTGCCTCCTTCAATGAACTTGTAATAGGAGCTCAAATTGGGTTGTGGACTAGGCTCCTAAAGTTTTGGAAAATCTCTCTCAAATGTTCTTGGAGAATTTGCCCCCTCTTGTACCTATTGTGTTGCCTTTTTGCCTTATTTTTCCCCCTTTTTCTCTTCCTATACCATTTTATGCTTTTCCTGTAGCACTACTTTTGTTTCTTGTAGCACTGTTTGTGTTTCCTGTAGCAGGCCTTTTCCTTTCTGTTGGAGTGTGACAGGTGCCTTGGGCTATGTAGAGGAGGTTTCCATGGTGACAGGATTCCTTACATAGGTTATGGGAGTCTTTGAGATGGATCTAGGAGATGTGGCTTCCTCAACCTTCCTTTCAATATGTTCTAGCTCCTCTCTTTTGTTGGGTTATTCTTCAATCATAATAGGGGTCCTTGTGGGTGTTTGAGGCTTCCCCTGTCTAGTCCTAGTGCTTTTCCTTGTTTTGAAAAAGAGGGGAGTTTGCCTTTGCCTTTTCTTCTTGGATTTGATGGGTGTGCTCAAGGTAGCCATGGAAGCAATTGCCTCCTTTTCAGTGGATTCAAGAGACAACCTTTTCTTCTCTGGAGACATCTCCTCTTCTTCTTTCTTTGTTTTATCTTCCTCTTCCTTTCGTCCATATTCTACTTCTGCCTCTTCTTCTTCTTCTGCTTATTCCTCCCCTTCTCCTTCCTCTTTTGCTCCTTCCTCTTCTTCATCACTTGAGGTTGGGGTCTCACCAAGTGTAAGGACTTGAATGTCAAGGAAGGCTTCTCTATCCATATCTCTGAATGTGACCAAAGGATAACAACTCTTAATTTACTAAAAGCATATTCCACTATTAGTTTGATAAGCTCGTGGTGTGGTAACTATTGTTGCTTTCCCTCCTTCACCTTATGGATCATGTCCATGATGGACTATAGGAGAAAATAAGGCACACTGAGTCTTTGGGCTATGGGAAATTTGGCTTAAAATCTCAATTCATGGAGCAGTCTAAATTGGTAGCCATAAACTACACTCAATGTTCTTTCACAAGAGATGAACTTAAGGATGTGGTAGGATACCTCATCCTAGGAATATGTGAGGCTCTCCCTTCTAATTCCATTTTTATCTTCAATTGGCTTCTCATCATTGGTGAAGAAATTCTTTTTAGCAAGGGCACTACTAGACTTGTCTTCTTTTCTCCACTGGACCCCTAGGGGAAGGGTTGTCACCATGATAATCAGCTTAGGAGTGATGGTAATGGATAATCCCCTCAGAACAATAGTAGCACTTGCTCTTGCATGAGGTTTTAGGGCCATGGCAAACTCATAAGTGATCTCATCATCATATCATTTCAGCAGCTCAAAGAAACCTTACCAATGATGCCCCCTGAAGATGTCTACTACAGGGGTATGAAGGTGAATTCTCCTTGTATATGTAGGCTCTCTCCTACTGAATCCCCCTCCCATATTCTTCTCTGTTTTCAACTAGGTGTTTGAAACTCTAGTTGATGACTGTAATTATTAAAACTATTTATAGCCACAAAATTATTTACTTTTATAGCCCAAAAACTCTTTAATTCACACAATGACTGTAATTACTAAGGGAGTTCAGAGTGCACCAGTATGCAAATCATGGACAAAAGAGAGATATACCACTTAATTCTCATTATAATGCCTGGTATAATGACAATTGAGGACCAAATCGACCTGATTCCCCGTTCTTGCACCCTTGTAGGCTTCCTGTAGCAATTCCTATGCTTCCTGTAGCTCCCTGTAGCCTCTTGCACTTCCTGTAGCTCTTTCCTATCGCTGCCTCATGTAGGATTGATAGAGTAGGGCTCGACTCTCTCGATAGCTTCCCAAGCTTGTCCCTACCTTCTTGATTTTGAAATGAGCGAAAAATGCAGGAAAGTTTGGGTTTTATGTTATTTGTGGTCAAGACTTGGAGCGTTGTGTTGACTGTCAGTAGTACAAGTTTTCCTCATTTGGACCGGTGGCCCACCTTGGGTGATCATTCTCTTATTCCTCGTAACCATCACCCACTCCCTCTTAACTGATTTTGACTAGTGCGACACTTTTACGTGGCATGCTGATTGATAGATTACGTTTTCGTTCACGAGCTGAGGGTGGCCTAGTTAACTGGCCACCTCCAGCTTATAAAAAAGATTTCCTCGAGGAGCTTAGAAGTTACCATACTAGTGCATGCTTGGTGTTTGATAGGTGCATGCTAGAGTGTCGGACTTTTGTGTTGTTGCTCAAGGAAGTACTTCCTTGTCATTTTTCTGTGTACATTCTTTTTTGTCCTGTATAATTGATTGTTTGTTACTGCTCATGTGTGCATGTTCTAGACTGATATCTCAGGTGCTATTGTTGCTGCTATGGAGTCCTTATTGGAAGAGAAAGGTGCCCATGGATGATGGTATCATCTCCTCCTTCTTGATGGGAAGAAAAAATAGGTTTCAGGTTTATGGAAATAGTGGCACAGGCTGCTACATGAGATCCTCTAACAACCCCTTTTTCTTCCTTTTCAAGGGTTTTTATAGTGGAGTGCTGGGAAGTAGTACAGGGGTTGGAGGATGATGGCAAAGACCTGATGGAGTAGTGAAGGACTATGGAAATGGAGGACATGTCCTCTTTTTTTTTTAAAGATTCTCTCTTTTTTTTAATGAGACAAAGCTTAGGGTTGGTATGGGGAGATCATGATTATTTTTTGAATCAAGGATGCATGGATGATGGGTGAGTGGTTGGATCAATTGAATAAACCCTAACCAACCTAGGACATGCCATGCATGGTGTTTCTTCTATTAGATCCCTTTCCTTATAGAATTTCAGGACATCCTGTAGCGTGCGTGTAGCAGTTACATGACATCCTATAGCAAACCAGAGAGTGCCTAAAAACGGATTTTTGAGCCCCGAGGATGGATGAGAGTGGTAGGGACATGGTTGACATGGCTGGTATGGAGTGGATGGATGGAGAAATGGAATGGAAATTAATTATGCTGGCCTTGTAGCTTTGCATTTGCCACTATCTTCAAAACCTGCAAAATCACAAAATTTATTAATGGACAAGTTGTAGTCCCCTGTCATGGTATTCTTCTTGTTTTTTTCTTTCTTTTTCTTTTTGAGGGACACACAAACTGCCTCAAAAGAGGTTTTCAACCTGCCTGTCTGCCTTGGGTGCCTCAAGGGAGGTTTTCACCCAGGGATCTTTTATTTATTTTTATTTTATTTTTTATTTTTTACTCCTGGGCTGCCTCAAGGAGGTTTTCATCTAGGCCTCTTATTGTTTTTTCTTTTTTTCCTTTTTTCACAGATAAAACAATATTTAAGAATGTTGTGACTTGGAAGCTAGGACACTTGCAATCACATTAACCTACTTGCTAATGGTGCTGATGAACTCTTCCCTGGAAACAGGTTTTCTGTAATCCTTCAATTTTTATCCATTGACAAGCAATGGAATACCTTCCTCATCAATGGTCCTGATTTGAACAGCTCCATTGGCATGGAACTTATCTATCAAGTATGGGCCTGACCACATTGTCATCAATTTGCCTTTGAAGTCCTTGAACCTGGATTCATATAGAAAAGCTAAATGCCCTTCTTGAAAAACGTTTTCCTTAATGTTCTTGTCATGCCAAACCTTCCTTTGTACTTGGATAACTTCAGTGTGTAGGAGGACTGCATTCTGAATTCATCCAAACAATTCAGCTAGAGAAACCTCTCCTATTGTGCTTTTGCAACATCCAAATCCAACTGTGCTCCCATTCTCAAGGTGTTGTACTCAAACTCAATGGAGAACATATCCTTCTTTCCATATGCCAAGTCATAAGGGGTGAAACCAATGGTTGTCTTCTAGGTTGTATTATAGGCCCAAGTGGCCTCCACTAGTGGTTGTCTTTTATGAACCCCGGGTTGACAAAGTAAAGGTGGTAGCCCAGGAGTTGTAGCATTCTTGGTGCAATACTAGCGCTCATCACTTTTTGGCACCGTTGCCAGGAAGGTGTCTGAGTAATATGTGAATACTGCATCTTTATTCTATTTTCTTGTCTATAATATTCTGCCATTAGTTTATTTTTGCAAAAGTAATTTAGTTGCTTCCTTTCTCATTCTACATTTTCTGCTTTCCTTTCCATTTTGCAAGTAAGATTTCAATTCAGCGAGTAGTTTTTTTCACTCAGTCAGTAATTTTCATTTAATAAGCAATTTCAATTATGCAATGTACATTCCAAGTTTGAAAAAAAAAACACAAAACCAACCCAAAAACATTTCCTTTCATGCCTTGTAGGAATAGGGATAACTTAGGGAAATTTTTGCCAAATACCCCCACTGCATCAAACAACCAACCTTCCATCTTCTCCAGTGGCTGTGAATTGGAGGAACCCTTAGGTGAGCAACCTGACATATTTGAAGAACCTACAGGGGAAGAAGAAGAAGAAGAACCCATTCCTACTGAACTAATGGTTGAAAACAGAAATAACAGAGGGAATAGAGAGAGAGTTGAGAGTGCCTTCCCCATCAAGGAAACCAATGGGGTCACTAAGATGAAAAATATAAGCCCCTCTACCCTACCTCATTTCCATGGATTGACCACAGAAGAACCCAACACTTTCCTATTTGAGTTTGTTGTTATATGCCGAACCTATGACTATACAGATGATGAGAAAAAGTTAAAACTATTTCCATCTACCCTCAAGGATGCAACATTGCACTGGTTCATGGGTTTACCTGGGGATAGCATCACAACTTGGGCTCATATGTAGCAAGCCTTTAACAATAAGTATCGAGACTATTGTCGGTCAAAGGATTCTAAAAAGGAAATTTTTAGGATGACCATAAGCAATGATGAATCCCTAGAGGATTACGAAGAAAGATTCCAACATAGTTACAAAAGGGCTAGGTGCACACTTGACCCTGATTCACTAAAGTTGGTCTTGCTTAGGGGAGTAAGGGAAGATCTTTTGGATACCCTACACTTGTTAGCAGGAGGAGATATCTACCAATTACCCTATGAGGATATCAAGATTGTTTTTTAGAAACCATTCTAGGGCAACTAGGAAAAAGGGTAGGGGTAGTCAAGCTATGGTCAGTACATCCTTTTCCAACTCATCCATCAAAGGTGAAATTGGGAACATGCTAGAAGATTTCAAAAGTGAGATGTTGCAAACCCTTGCCTTACAAATGAACACTTTGCACATTGAGAGAAAGCAGGAGGAAGCAGAGAGAGCCTTGGCCATTTTTTGTCCGAGATGCACCAGGAAGCATCCTATGAATGAATGTCCATTGAATTCTATTGAAATTTGTTGAGTTTGTGAAGAAAACCACTCCACAAACAAGTGCCCTTTTTTTCCTGGACCCAAAGCTGTATATCAGGGTGCTAAAGGGGTCACCGAGCAGCTCTTCTACATAAACCAAAGGTGACTTCATGGACCTAGACCATACCAGCAGGGCATGTAAGGGTCATCCCATGCATATTAAAACCCCAATCAGAACACAACCATACCTTCTTGGGGACCACTTGCTCATCCTTCCTGGTATACACTTGCTCCTTGGTTCTTTACAGCTCAGTATCATTCCGAGCGAGCTAGTCATTTCAACCATATGCTCTGCCACAACCTCAGTGGAATGCACCACCCTAGGGGTGGAAGCCCCAATAAAACAATGCGCCAGCTTTATTGCCTCCACCACATTCCCAACCACAGCTGTTACACTCTGCTCCACCCAAGCAACCCTAGATGCTTGCCCAACAAAATACAAACCCGAACAACAGACAGGCTCAACAAGTATACAATGGAGAGACATCATATCCAGCTTATGTTGTGGAAATTAAAGAGATTAACTTGAGATTTGGGAGAGTTCTCCCGGATAACCAACCTCCATATCCACCTAGGGAGGTTGAGAAAGAAAGAGAGGAAAACATTCTTCAATTGAATCCACCCTTTCCTGAGAGATTAACCCAACCACTCCAGCCTACCCCAGAAGAGACTGAAATTCTGGGAGAATTGAAAAATCTATGTGTAAAGATTCCACTTCTCCAAGCAAAAAAATATGTTCCTATTTACAATAAGTTGATTAAGGAGAAGTGCTTCAAGCATCGAGGGAGGCGAAGAAGAGATGCCCCTACCATTAATGTCGTTGGACAACTGTTCGACTTAATGTTGGGGTAGGTAATCTGTCCAAAGTATTTGGACCCTGGAACCCCTGTAGTAGATGTGCACATCAATGGCACCATTGTCCCACACACTTTGATCAATCTTGGGGCTGCCATTAATGTGACGACCAAGGACACCATGCTCAAGCTCAACCTCCAAGGTTCATTGAGGAAGACCACAACAGTTCTGAAACTTGCAGGCTGTTCCATAGTGACCCCTGAGGGGATTGTGGAGGATGTGATGGTCTCCATTGACTCTTGGTAGTATCCTGTAGATTCCTAGTTCTCCATCCTAAGGCTAAGCTTACTGGTTACCCTCTCATCCTTGGGAGACCCTGATTGGCCACTGTTGATGCTTACATTAGCTGTAGAGGTGGGAATATGACCATCAAGAATGGGCATATGTCCAAGCAGTTAGTCCTATACCCTCTTGTTTAGCCATCTCTAGAGCATGATTTACCTTTATGGTTCGAGGAGGAGGAAGAAGATGAAGTTTATTTTGCCCAACTTTATACTTTAGAAACAACCACAAGAGGAGGACAACAGGATGAAGATGATTTGATTAAACACCTACTCCAAAGTCCAACTCCCAGTACATTGCCCTTAGAAGATGTAGTAAAGGAAACCCAGAACAATCATCCAATTGACCTATGCTTGGCCGATTCCAACCCCCTGTGTGTGAAAACCATAGAATTCGGCCCTGAGAGAACCTTGAAAATCAATCCATCTATTTCAACTCCCCAAGAAGGGAAGCTATGCATGTTAAAGGAACATCTAAGTGCCTTCGCTTGGAGTTACAAACAAATGAAGGGAGTACACCCCTCAGTGTGTACTCACCACATATACATTAGCGAAGGTTGCAAGCCAGTTTGACAGCCCCAAAGGAGCATGTATCTAGCTCTTAAAGATATAGTCAAAGAAGAACTGTAAAAACTGCTAGATGCAGGATTCATTTACCTTATCTCCGACAGTGAGTGGGTCTCTCCTTTGGTGTTAGTTCCAAAGAAAAATGGCAAGTGGAGGATTTGGTTTGATTACAGGGAGTTGAACAAAGCCACAAAGAAGGACCATTTCCCTCTACCCTTCATTGACCAAGTGCTAGATGGCTTGGTAGGAAAATGTTTATCTCTTTCCTAGATGGATTCAGTGAGTACAACCAAATCCAGATCAGCCTAGAAGACCAGGATAAAACCACCTTCACTTGTCCTCGGGGTACTTTTGCCTCCTTTCGGCTTATGCAATGCTCTTGCTACTTTCCAAAGAGAAGTCTTGACTATTTTTGCCGAGTTAGTCCATGATGCGGTAGAAATTTATACGAATGATTTTACACCTTATGGATGTGATTTTCAAGAGGCTTTGTCCAACCTAGGCAAAGTACTACACAAATGCATTGAAATAACACAGTGACAGAAAAGGAACTCCTGGCTGTTGTGCATTCATTGAACAAATTTAGGCATTATATTACAGGCTATCAAGAATTTGTACATACTGACCATGCTGCAATTAAATATTTAATGAACAAACGAGATATGAATGCTCAGATTATAAGATGGTTACTTTTATTACAACAGTTTGATCTAACTATTGTCGATGAAGATGAGATGGATGAAGAAGAAGAAGATGAAACAGAAGAAAATGAGGTAGATGAAGAGGAAGAGGAGAAAGAGAAGGAGGATTATGAAGTAACAAAGGAGGATGTTAAGGAGGAAACTGATAAAGAAGATGAGGATCTACAAGAGGGAGAATAAATGAAAGACATAGGTGAAGAAATCAATGGGAAAGAGGGGGTAGAATACAAGGAGGAGTCACCTAGGGTGTCTCCAGAACCCACTGAGAGAGAGGCGACAGTTGCCCCTCATTGCTCTTAGCAACCCCATCAAGAAAAAAGGCAAAAGACAGAGGCAAACCCCCTTATATTTCAGGACAAGGAAAAGCATAAGAATAAGGTAGGGGAAACCCCAAAAACCAACCAAAATTCCCATTGTGATTGAAGACTCACCTAAACAAAAGGAGAAAATGCATTCCCCTAAGTCTCCTATAACCTATGTGAGAAGGCCTATGAAGGGAAAAGCAATCCTACAAGATACACAACAGAATCTACAGGAAGCAAAAGCAGTCCTACTGGATACCTTGCTCGACCTACATGAGACACAAAAATTGGAAAAGGAGGTAAGCCAACAGCAAGAAACTAAAGAAGAGGAACCAGATTCAATAGAACCTAGCCCCCAACCTAACCTTGAATCCTACTACAGGTTTATTGGAGGCAGGGTCATTCCTCAAAAATTTGCTATTCCACTATTCTTTGCACTTGAGAAGGAAAGATCCAGAACTCACCGATGGATGTAGATCGCCAAATCCAAGGGGGTGGAAGACATTGGGCACATGGAGGAGAAGCTCAAGGAGATGGGCAGAGAGCTAAGTAGTTTGAGAGACAGAGAGGCTATAATGGAAAATCAACTAGAAACAGAAAATGCATGGTTGAGAGGACAACTGCAAGAAAGAGAGAATCAATTGGCATGTATGGCGAGTCTCTCTTTGGAAGCAATCCAATGTAGGATGCCAAATAAATCCTATGCCCTATACCTCAAGGAACAGTGGCTCCTGTTCCAGATCAAGACCCTAGCACAAAGGGGCACCATGCCATTTCAGGACTACAAGCAGTTCATTGATCTTTGTGATCATAGCACACTAGAAGATAGGGCCAAGATATCTGAGTTTTATTTGCACAACATGGCCTTAACATACATGAATATATGGGACCCTAATGCCAAGCTAGGAGATTTACAGTTAATGGCTTTGGCATCATGGATGAACCATGAGGAATCAAGAGCTGCAAAGATGAAGAAGATATTGGCAAGAGAGAAAACTGAACCTCTTATGGTCAGAGTTGAACAGTCAGATCTCATGGCCCTCATCAGTACCCATAATTTGATTGCAAATGATCCTCAACTTGCACCTAGATATCTTGCTGCCTAAGAGCAAGCAATTTCACATTTTGAGGACATGTTCAAGATGTTAAGGGATGATAGCATACATGGTTGCCGTAGGAGATGGAACACCTTGCCATACAACTTAAAGATAAGAGAGTACCACTCTCCTCAAAGATTGAGAAAGAAGCACTAAACAAGACACCCATGTACAAGCAATCTATGCAAAGGCTAAAAGTCAATTGGATTGGCCTGAAACTCAATCCACCACTACTCTTAGGAATTCTAGAAGGAAGGAAGGATGAAGGAAAGAGATAGTGTGAGGAGGTAGAAAGGAAAGCAGGCTTCTATGAACAAGAAGAGGAAACTACAGCAGAGGCATGGGATGTCAGGGATGCCACTAGAGCTCTGAAGGATATGGATATTGATTGAGTTGCTCAGAGGATGAGCAATAATTTCAGTAGGGGGTGATGATGAGCCTCATCATTAGGTAATTATATGGGCTTTAATTCACCTCTTAGCTTAGTCAAACCAACTTTTCTCACAACTTATTACATGTTTTTTATTATATTTCGTTTATGAGGTGATTTAGAGTTGGATATTATGCCTAGTGGACTAATACGCAATGAATGCAGGATTGAAGGAGAAAATAAAGGAATTTTGGAAAATACTAAGGTTAAAACTCGAATGGGACAAGGGAGAGGGATTGTAGGAGGAAATCCTCCTCATTTACTTCTCCCCCATTCGAATATTCCTCCATCCATCACACCAGCTTGGAGTGCAAGAAACCAAGCCATGAAGATTAGAAGGCAACTGAGCAAGTGACAGACAAAGAGCTAGTTTATCTCGAGTTTGGGAGCCGAGCCTCCCTAATTTTAAGGAAGTTGTTGGGGATTTTAGTTGTATAAGTAGAGAGGCCTAGAGCCTCATTAGGATTTGAATTTTTGTTGTAAAGCTCTAAGCTATTTTTGTGAAAGTGTTTTATTGATGTAATTTTCTATTTTGGTAATAAGAATGAGTTTTGTTTTGAGCCAGAACTGAGTTCTCAGAGGGCTGAAGCTCTTGTGTTAGGGCCCAAACCTAGCGGCCAAGGCTACTCTTCTTGTATCTGTGTGTTTAGATGAGTCTCATAGCTTCATTGTTAAATTGCTTTTAGATGTATTTTCATTGCAAGTAGTGTAGATTGGATTGGTTCTTGATTAGTTTGCTTCCATTTATGCCTTACTTCAGTAGCAGGTTAGCAGAGATAAAAGGAGTACCACAAGGTTGTCAGTGGGTGTCTTGGCCTCATTTCCTCCCTTTGGGATTATGATTTGAGGAAGGGACCCTTATGCAGGCCCAAAAACACAGATTTCTATTTCTTGCATAAGATTTAGAGTTTACTGTATTTAAGTTAGCATTTGATCAGTTTTGCAAAGTAGGATTTCATTTCCATCTCTTCTATATTCACTCTTGCAGTACATCTCATCCATGCTTTCATTCCTTTCAACAACTTTCCTCATGCATCACGTAGGCAGTTAATTTATTAATTTTGCTTTTATAGCTTATGTGAATGCTTCTTGTTTACATAGATTTTTGGGAATTATACATGTTTTATGCAGAGCAGGTGCTTCAGGAGGAGAGAAGGACTTCATAGCCAGTAACCACCTTCCACTCCATCCACCATAGTCATTCCTTGTTTTCACCATTACCTTCACTAGTTTTCATCATTTTTCATGGAAATTATTCCAAGCACATTGAACGAACTCTATCTTTGTTGTTGACTTCTGAGTGATCCTAGGCCTTTCCTCACTTCATTCCACCCATCTACCACCTTCCCTAAGCCTTCTATCACCCCCAACACCTTCCATTTTTCTGTCATGTAGGTTTACAGGGAATCCTGTAGGTTTCTAGTACATCTTGTAGGTTTTCCTTAAATGGCTTGTTTTAAGGCCGAATCGGGGGAAAACCTCTAAGAAGTCATCAAAAGCCTCCCAAGGGTCTCCCAGACCATCCAACCATCTCCTAACCCTTCCAACCACCCTCCAACATCCTTAATTCACCTGCCACATCACCGAAAGAAATTAGTTTGCATACTTGATTTTGCATGAAAAGACAAAAAGACAGAAGCAGATTTATTTTAGTCCCTTTACTTGCACATTAGTGATGTTTGATGCCTCTTACTTCCATTCTTAGATAGTAGCATTTAGTTCGTGTTAATTTAGCATTATTGCAAAGAATAATTTCTTTGCAGTTAATTAGGAAATGGTGTGATTTAGCATTGAATTTCGGTCTTTTCCATTATTGCAGTAGGGTAGCTCTCCTTTAGAGCAAATTTCCCTTTCTTCCATCAAGAAACGAAGCTTATTCTGACTCCATAAAAGTCTAGCTTGAAAACCCCAGTGGTCTCTTGCCAGCTGAACCGTGATAAGAGTCAGAACCATCACTTTTACTTGTGTATACAACACTGTCACCTCCAAGTTTGCACGAAACCCGGGTTGACAAAGTAAAGCTGGCAGCCCAGAAGTTGCAGCATCCTTGCTGCAATATTGGCGCTCATCATTTTCCGCATCAGCAACAATGGTTTTCTCTTCTCAAATACACCACACAACAAGTGTATTAAATGAACCGTGGGAGACTCTCCCTTTTGTCAAGACCTGTCACGATTTGTTTCAATTTGTGCTCAATACAGCTGGGTTTTGCGTCTTGTCTCCTCAAGTATTTATTTTAAGCAGGGTTTTTGATCTATATATAAAGCCGTAGTCCAGTGAGATTTCAATTTTTCACAGAAAATTTTGGAAATTCAAGTATGATTTTGAAAAAGTTTAGCAGAATTTTTTGTAAATTCAAATTACAATTTTTAGGTTTTAAGATTTAGATGCTTAGATTTTTTTTTATGATGAATCTATTTGAACCATTAAAAACATTATTTAAACATTCCTCTTATTAGATTCAATTTGCAATTTAAATGTGCTTAAGATTTTTAGGTAAAAATACATTTTCAATCACCAATCACCCCCAAAAGAATTAAAACCTCAACGCTTATATCTGAATAGCACAATTTACGTTTGTGGTTATTAGTTTGAATAGCCAAAATCACAATGGTATCAATTACAAAGAAAACAATTAAATCCTAGACCATGCTTATATTCGAATAAAACCATTCACCTGATTGTTTCTAATTATTAGTTAAGAGTTTATTCAATCAATTTATAAAGCACATTCTCTTTTATGTTTTCTGTCGTTGATCTTTACCTATAAGGGATGCTTCAAAGTTACAGAGTTATCGTAATGGATGCTTTGGAGTTATTACAGAGCTATCAAGTGAGATGGAAGCAGAAGAAATGTTCATGGACGCAGAAGAAATGTTCACTGCCTCTTAATCTAAATACTCAAGTGAGTTGGAAGAAACATTCATTGATTTCTCGAGTGAGATGGAGGAGGAACAAACTCTTTAGTGAGCATGATCATGATGACGTCGGCACTAAAGTTTGTCTTACCGCCTCTTTCTTAGAACAGTATATGATGGTCTTGATTGATAAGATTTGAGGCTTTATTTACAAGCTTTGTCCCTAAATTTAGGGTAAGGGTTTCATAATTTTCATTTGTTCTCTAATGTCACAAACACACTTTTTCTAGCTGGTGACTTGCGTGGTAGCAGTTGAAACGTCTAAAAATAAGGAAAAAAATCAAAATGATGTTAAAATGGTTCGAAAAGGCTCAAATACATTCTCAATAAGTTGGTTCAAGATGATTTGTGTTGGCATTATGAGACAAGTGTTGTCCTTGATGGCAAACCACACAGATGACAAATCAAAGTGCAGAAGGTCAGCAGCAAAGAATTGATGAACAAGACTACAAGAATGAAGAGAAAATACATATACGCAGATTCATCGTGAAAGATCCGCGTATACACGCATGTTAGTCGTTACAAAGTCGCGTATGCGTATGCACGCACATTCATGCAAGGAAAAGCGCGTATATGTTGGAAAACTTACCTATGGTCCGTGGCGGTTAGTCCTTGGAATTTGAACCTATGGTTTTTGGACCATGGCATCTCGACAGACGTATTGATCCCTAGTATTGAGTTTATGGTATTGGTTTGTTATGGTTTTGGACCATGGTATTGAGCAAGGCCTAAGACTATAAAAGGAGAAGAACATCATTAGGCAAATGTATGGAAAAAGTCTTGAATATCTGATGAAGGATGAGATCCAGTATACAGGTTATGGCTTGCTTGATCTAAGCTAAGGAGGGATCTCACAAGTTGATGGAGGACAAGATCTAAGGATAGATCGGGATCAAATGGTTTGAAATGAACTATCTCTATATGATTGATTATGTTTATTCTAGATTTGTATACTGACGCAAGTAATGTTCTGAACTGGGTATAACTTAAGTTTGAAATCGCTGCAAATCATGATTGAATATTTATAGATCCATACGCAGGTTGGCTTTGGTAAAAGCGCGTATGTACGCGGGTTCGGTTTGTCCAAGTAGCGTATGCACTTTAATGCTTGATTTTGATGATACAGTTGGTTCTGAATAGTGTTGCAGAGTTCAGAGTTCTGCTCTATGTTTCAGTGACTGCTTTTTGTTGACAGTGTTCAGGGTTTCAGTATTGGGTATTGATGTTGCTAAGTGTTTGTGAGCTTCAATGATATTGATGGGTCCAGTATGAAAATTGGATGAAATGTGGCCTTCAGATTGTAGTGGTGTGCTTCAGTGTATCCAGTCTAAAAATTGATGAAACGTGGTACCTGGAGGAGAGAATATTGTAGGTCAGCCCCAATGTACTAGTATCTAAGCTAGTACAAGAGCTAAAGGAAATCTTTGGAACATTAGCAGGTAGTAGCCTGCGTACTAGTAAATGGATCGGCTAGTACAAGAGAAAAGGGGGTTGTAGCTCCCATACTGGTATAAGGCTGCACCAGTACAAAATATTGTAAAAGGAT
>APFE030418885.1:40444-79436 GCA_000404065.3 Pinus taeda
CCCCCCCCCCCCCTCTCAGTATTATTTCCAACAATTTGAACCAGTGATAACATTGTCTGTAATAGACCTGGACTTCTCACATTCTCTGTTTTATTTCTTTTGGCAAGTTTCAAAAACCATAAAAAATTTTGCAACGTCAGCTTTTTAAGTTGTAATAGTTCTCTGGTTGGGTATGAGAAACAACTGCAATAGCTCTGGACTTCTCACATTGTCAACCCCATAAAAGGTTTTCTACATTGCTATGAAATATTCTTCGACTAATAAATCTTCTTGCCCAATCCATGATAACTGATGGGATCAAACCTCTGTTGAGGTAGGAGCGATTGCTACTTGCAGCCTCTCTTGTTTTATATACTATGGAAGTTTTTTTTTTTAATACAAGTATTGGAATTTTTTCATTATATGTTCAATGCCACATGAGTTGATTAATGAATATGAATAAGAATGATTGAGTTACAAAATGGTGGTATTAATATATACATATTGGGTTATAGTTTAAATGTTGTATTATATTTTACATAACAATATAGTTTTATATATATTATATATGTAAGTACATAATTATATTATAGGTTATATATTACTTAATTACATATTTATAAGGAATTTTGAATTAGGTACCATTTTGTTAAACACACATGGGCAGCAAGAGAATCTGTAGGATAAAACATGAGAATAAATTTTTATTAACAACTGAATACATTTATAGTATATATTGTGACCATTGTGTTCCACATCCCAAGGTCTCTTGGACTCCTTTTGTCTATTCAGCTTCCACATTAACCCATTGAGGATTAGGTGTCCAACATTCCCCCCTTTAATCCGAAGGGTTATGTATGAGTCCAAGAAGAGAGTTGTAATACAAAATGTGCAAAAATGCATGGGAGCACTAGGCTGATGTGCTCTTTGAAATTTTGGTATAAAGGGTGGTGGTTTAAGGATGACCACCAACACTGGAAACGCTTAGTGCAGTTCCCGGAACTCTTCCAAAACTGGCAAGAAGCTGAAGTCTTCTGCTAGAGGAAGTGCTCCTATTGTTTTGAAGAGGGAAACCTTCAACCATGAAAGGGAGGTCTCACCCCGCATAGAAAGGAGAACTTCAACCTGAAAAGGGAAGTCTCAACCTGTGATGGTTTAAGGATGACCAACAACTCTGGAATTCTTAATGCAATTCCTGGAACTCTTCCAAAACTTACAAGAAGATGAAGTCTTCAGCTAGAGGAAGTGTCCCTAATTTTGTTCCTGGAATTCTTCCGAAGCTGGCAAGAAGCTGAAGTATTATGCTAGAGGAAGTGTCCCAGATTACCAACTGAAGGCATGCTCGAGCGCATCTTTTTCTCTGGCTACAACTCTAAAACTGGTGTGGCAGGTTGTGGCTCAGGCTCGCTTGATGTGACTTTGAAGCTTGTAGATGACCATCATTCCCCCTCTGTCAGATACAAGGTGAGATGATGGAGAAAATTCAATTGCAAAACTTTTTAATACTCTGGAACAAGTTCTGACATGTGATTGGAATATCTTCTTGGTTGTTGATGCCCATTTCCAAGAAGCGATCCACCCTAGATGAATCTTTGTTCTTGTAGGAGACTTGTTTTTGAAGCATCTGTTTGAAGAATGACTAGTTTTATGATAGTGATTACATGGATGAAGATCAAAACAGTGATCTTTAAGATGGCCAACTTGGTCACAGTGTTGGCATTTCACAATCTGTTGTTGTTGTTGTTGCTGTGGAAGAGGGGTAGAATCTGGAACAACTGGATGTGAATTGTCATGAATGAATCCAGCACTCTGAAACTGAATGGGCTTTGAGTAGTCTGGAATATGAAAGGACAAGTCCTTGTCATATCCAAGACCAGTTCTGTGCTTGTTGTGGACAAGCTGTTCCCAAGATCTGATGATGGGCTTGGGAAGTGCAGACTGAGTTTCTGCATCTGCATGTACAACTGCTGCTTTAATGGGCACTGGATCTGAACCAACTGTAACATTATTGACTTGCTTCTAATAGGTTGCAGTCTCAATGTTCTGAATAGAAACATGTTTAGAATGACTCCTCTGTTTTATTTCTTCTTGCTGTAGCTGAGATTTGAGCTACAAAAAATAAATTTTCTCTGGTGCATTTTGTAGACAGACCTGAATGTCTGTGAGAGAAACTTTGTTGACTTTTAATGTATCATGATTAGTAGACAATATGAGAGTTTTGAGGAACTCTAATACTTCATTGATTCTGGCCATTTTTTCTTCAAAGTCATATTTACACCTTAAAAACTGATCACAACTACTACTTAATGCAGAAAAGTAATACCCATTCACAGTACACAACAATATCCTCTATAAATGTGCAGCAAGTGATTAGTGTGCAACCAACAAGCACCAAAATAAGAGTTTACTCATGATCAACACTATGTTCTGACAATACAATCGACTAAACTTTTCTCCACAAAAGATTACTTTTATTTGTCAAAACAATCACAACCTTTATATAGCCCACCAAACTCTTATGCAGCAGTCGAATCAAGGAATCAATGCATATATATGTAGACATAAACTATAATGAGTTTTAAATACAATGCCACAACTGGGGCAGCAGCAACTGCAAACTTGCTTGGATCCTTCAAATACTCTTCACTTTCAAAGCAGAAATGATGGTTATCAAAACTTCAACAACTATAGCACCATGTCATGGATAGGATTTGAATGCTCATATATAAATGCTTTGACTAGGGTACAAACAAATATTATCTGATTTGGCCACTTTCTTCAAAGAAAACAATAGTCCATTGTAGGAAACCCAACTGGAATAACTAAGAGAAAACCACAAAGAGTCTTTTTTTTTTCTTTTTTTTTGAATATATAAACCAAGATTATGGTCCCACCATAATCCTGAAAGCTGATTAGTTGATAAAGGCAAATCTACCACCGCAAAACCCCAAGATATACACTTAAAAGGAACATAACTATTTTCAAGGGATCATTGTCGTAATGAAATTTTGTGAGTAAAATTCGGAAGGAAAATACTTCCTTTGTCTTGCTAAAACCATCTCCTTACTAAAATTGCAAAGCATATACATTTCCTCTCTGTTTGATGAAAAGGACTGGAAGGAAAATAATGAATTGGTAGATTTTATGAGAACCACCACCTTAAAGAGATGCAGATTCCGAAGCCCTCTTCAAGCTCCTCTGGATCTGTAGCGATACAACTTGCCAATGAGATGGAGGGTCGTGACGAACCCTATATGCCCGAAATGACAGACATCAAATTTGCAAGAGACTATTGAACGACGCATACGTAGACTCTGCCGTCATCACAACCCGTAGCCTCCATGGAAAATGTATCTTTGGATCATACACAAAAGATTAAGCATTTGAGTGGTTATTGAAGTCAAGAATAGACATCATCCTATGCTAAAAGGAAATCCCAAGAACTTGAAGCTCTTTTAGCCATAAATACAACTAAATAAATTGCAATAATACGTTTTTTTTTTTTTTTGCAACAAAATATGCACACATTCAGTAAAGTCTCGTTTCAAGAATGAGTGTGTAATGGCTATACTCGTGTGACTGCATGGCAAAAGGGGGGACTGAATCTCCTTTCCACAGGGTCAAAGCTGAGTTTTCCAATTCTAGTGGAAAAATCTAGCTTCGTATTGGCTCACATATATTAAACCAACAAAATCATAAACAATGATATTATTCCATCAACTCGATTCAAAATTCCAGGATAAGAACAGGTAGGTATTTAATACTGGTTGAAGGTGCCCAATAGGTTCTCTAATGGTTGGATGGGATTCTCTAATTTGTGATGCTAAGCAAGTGAGGCTTCACTTCAACAATTTGATGACGAAGGAAGAAATAGTGAATTACCGGCGAGCGAAGCGCATAATAGAGGAGGAGCATCTCTTGTCTGCATTCAAATTTGCAGTGTGTATCAAAGCTTGAACTTTCACTACTGAAGATTACAAGCTATTTGAAGATTCATTAGCTAATGATGAAAAGCCCCAGATGAAGAACACAAGCGATACGGTCGAGGAAATGAGAATCGGTGTAAAAGACTAGTGGACTAAGAGCAAATATGCATATCTAAATCAAGGTCAAATCTGTCTGCCTTCCAGAGCTTGCTAGATTAATACAAGGGCCTCTTCTTCTTATACGTTATAGGGCGAAAGAGGGTTCTGGTTATGGATTATGGTGATAAGGGCAAGCCACTGCACCTCAACATCAACCATTTACTTTGAAACTGTACGCATTTCACCATGAGTACGCGATAGCCAGAGACAAGATGCAATTGGACAGTCAAAGGACTCTAAGAACCATGAATTGTCGGAATATATGGAATATGGCAAACAGTGGTTACGCACAAAAGCCACGCAGTGGATAACATAGAGCACAGAGAATAATTATGGCAGAGGTGAGCAGCGCAGAGGACAATACAAGAATATTAATGAACAATTGATTATATGAAACAGCGTCAGGCGCAGCACATCGTTACATGCAGGTGATTATAAAAAATTATCAGCAACGTTATTATATGTCAGAGCAAAGCAGGTGCAGTGAATTTATATGTAGGTGAATAAAAATGGAACTGGAGAAATGACAGGTTGCAGCTAAAATTTAGCTGATAAAATATTCATGAGAAAATATTCATGAAATGCAGAATTGATAGCAGAAATGATCTGCACATAAAGGCCATAAAACAAATGGCTCAAATTGGAGCAGGGCCAACAATCGCCCGCTCTGATACCATGTTAAACACACATGGGTGGCAAGAGGATCTGTAGGATAAAACATGAGAATACATTTTTATTAACAACTGATATACATTTATAGTGCATATTGTGACCTTTGGGTTCCACATCCCAAGGTCTCTTGGACTCCTTTTGTCTATTCGACTTCCACACTAACCCATTGAGGATTAGGTGTCCAACACATTTTTATTTGTATTATATTATATCTTGTATCAAATATATATATATATATATATATATATATATACATTTACATGTTTTTTTAGCTATTGTGGCTTATGAGAATACCATGAAGAAATCAAGTTGAACCAAAACTAAATAACTTAAAATAAGTCTATCAAATCAAGCCACATATATGGTGAAATTGACCTAAGATTTCAAACAACTACAATTGTATAAACCACTAGTTGAAATTGTTAGGAAATTGTCGGAGAAGTAGAGTTGATGGGGCGATCGAAATTGATATTTGAGACCACTCGGGACCAAAACACCATGCTAAACGCTAAAGGATCAAGAAGCATAAAATACAGAAAATGAAGATAAGAGAAACCATCAATCAATTGAGTACAATTTGAAGGGAGAATTTTCCAAAAATTTTAATGGGGGCCCTTCATTTTAGCTCAAATATAGGGGAGTTTTTGGCATACCAACAAATGGTGACTTATTAGGTGACATAGTTGTCTTTGGTTAAATGATCCAAAATCTACAAATGTCAAAGAATACAGATTAGATGTTTCGAAATGCTAAACCTAAAACAACTTGAACAGTTTCATCCCTTCCTTATATGTTACGCATTTGGAACTTCTCAACGCACCCAAATCATTTCCATCATTACTTATAAAAAACGAACCCAAAATTGTTTAATTCATTGTGAAAAAATAGTGAACTTTATTAGTAATTAGCCTTGGGAAAGACAATATAATCAAGTAAGTAATAGCATAAACATAAATTCAATACCATAAGCATGGCCACTACTACAAGCAGGTGTTTATAGCCTCTATAGGGATGCCTTTTAACCCAATTAAATTATTTTATCACATCTATTTGATCTATGTACATAGTTTAAGGATCCTTTTACTTTCGTACTTCAGATAGATAGAGAACATAATATTCATATCCCAAATTCTACCATCTTATAGTTTTTCTATATTCATGTGACCGTTCAAAACTTCTTCAATTCCCCTCAGGCGTTCTTCAATAGCCTTTAACTAAATCTCTGTCTCAAGCTATCTCCTGGCCCTCTCCTCCATTGCCTCCACTTGTAGCTTCCCCACCAGAGTCTTAACGTGTCATGTAGTCTCCAAATATTATTGATACATAGTCATATGCATTATGGATTTCTCGATTTCAATAATCCAGTTCACTTCTTCCTCTATTATGCCATATAGGAAAACCCTTCAGTACCTTCGAACCTCATCCTCCCAGACTTCCACTATCTCCTTTCCTTTCTGCGGGTCTGCCTCTTTGTAATTGGTAGCATTAGCCCTCGCTACCACCTCTGATGAGCCCTAGTATTGCAGCATGAATGTTGCAACTCCCAAAGCTACTAGCTTTACTTTATCAACCTGGGGTTTCGTACAAACTTGGAGGTGACAGTTCTATATAAACAACAGATGCATCATTCTACTCATGTCACTCTCAACTGGACCACTTGACCATTAGGGTTCCAGACCATTCCTCTATTGAACTAAAAGGAGTCTGACTACTGAAAGTGGAATGTAAAGGTTAGTTATAGAGCAAAGAAAGTGAATGTTTTTTTCTAAGAAAATGGAAGCTGCCAATCTTGTAAATGCTATGCAATGACACAAATCTTATGTTAATTTGTAGAAAGGAAACTATGATAATTTACACTTGATCATCCAGCTATCAGGGTTACTTGAAAATAGAAGATTATTCTACCATTTCATAATTCAAACATGCATGCATTGATTGTTTAATTCACACTTGTAGAGTAGATAAAGTTCTAATTGCTAAATTTAGAATTAAAAGGGCTAATGCTATCTGATCTTACAGGAGCGCAAGATGTGAAAGGACTATTCTAGGTGGCACTTTTGGTCATAGATTCCAAGCTAAGGGGTTAAACTACTCCTAAACTAGGGTAGGCTATCATTGTAGGTCAAAACAGGGTCAAAGTAGGCTGCTATAGGTTTGCTACAGGATGTTGCTACATGATGTCCTGAACTGCTACATGATATGTCCTGAGTTGCTACAGGAACTTGGTTGAGAGGCTTTGCAGGAAAAGAATGGTGAGATGAAGTGTTGGAAGGATGTATGACAGTTGTGAAAGGTGTGGGGAAGGTGACCATCACCCCTGGCCAAACCGAAGACTCCAAGAAGGCCATATTCGACTAAGACAAGTTGCTCAGGGTGACTGAAAGACAAAGGTTTAGAATATGGGTTGGCACGCATCAATAGAAGGTGGAGAAGACCTATATGGGGCTGGTTGGAGGAGTCCCTTCCTATAGGTCAACAACCCTGCAATTACACCTATTTCTCTTTTAATTTGCAAATAATTACAGGTTAATGTGGAAAAGATGAATTGAATTTGGAAAATCTGATCTAACTATTACTAAGAACTGGATCTATGAAAGGAATTGACAAGGAATCAAACTCTGTTTTTGGGCTGTGAGAGTGTGGTCCTCTAATCATGATAACATGACGGAGATGAGATAGGGGTCACTGTTACAATATTTTTGATATATTTTACTCTATTACACCGTAACAACTAATTTATCCTCTAAGATAATGGAAGCATGAATAAACCAACAACTTAATCAATATTTTAAGCTAAAAGATACATAAACAAAATGCAACACCTGATCAACATTCTAGCCTAAGAATATAAATACAAGAGAGGAACTTTTGTTGCTAGGGTTGGGTCGGGTTGGGTCCTAACCCAAGAGCTTCAACCTCTAAGTCAACTCAATGTTGGGTCAAAACATAAGTTCTCATTATCATTCAAAAAGTGTCAAATACATCATAACATGACAGTCAAAATGCGTTGCAGCTTAATGGCATCTTGGCTATCAAAAATTTGAATTCTAATGAGTCCCTTAGCTTGCTTATTTATACAAAAATGGAGCTACCAACAACTTCCTAGAAAATAGGGATACTTGGCTCCCTAACTTGAGAATAGGTGGTTCTAACTCTTCCTTCACTTGCATTGGCTCGACTGCCAATGAACTCGGCCTGCTTGGCTGCTAGTGAAACTGAGCTGATGAGATAGAGTGGGGGATCTTCAACTTATTGGAGGATTTAAGGAGGGAGACTACCTCCTAGAATCTCTCTTGCTTGTCTACTCCGATTTCTTGCACTCAAATCAAATCAAACTTGCTCCAATTCCTACGTTTAACACACATTAGGATACATGCCATAGTAACACATCTTTACTCCTCACATTAAGCATAATATAACAAAATTTGTAGATAAATGTGAGAAAAAGATAATTTAATAAGATGGAGGATGAAATTATGACCCATATAGTATACCTATTGATGAGCCTCATCATCACTCCCTTACTAAAACGATTGCTCATCCTCTGAGCAACCTAGTCATCTATGTCCATGCCCTTCATAGCCATGGTGGCCTCTCTAACATCCCAAGCTTATGTAGATGGTGCCTCTTCCTGAGGGTAGAAGCGTGCATTTTTATCTATCTCTTCCTACTACTTCCTTTCCTCTTCTTTCTTCCTTCCTATGAACCCAACAACAGAGGTGGACTGAGATTAATTCCAATCTAGTTGATCTTGAATCTTTGCATGGCCCTCTTGTACAAGGGTGTTCTAGCCAATGCATTTTTCAATCTCTCATAATTGTGATACTCTATGATCTAGAGACTATGTGGTAGGGTATTCCACCTTCCCTGAAATGCCTGTTGGCTCCTTGTCTCCAACATCCTAAGAGTGTCTTCAAAGTGATAGATGACTTGTTCTTGGGTGGAAAGGTATCCAGGTGCCAACTTAGCATCATTGGAAATGATTTTGTGATTGCTGATTAGAACCATGTAACTTATCTGATCTCCCCTGATGTAGAGGGGTTCATTTTCTTCCTTTGCCAATAATTATTTTCACCTCGACAGCCCTGGCTTCCTCACGCCTTATCTAGGATGCAAGGGCCATCACCTGAAAGTCTCCCAATTTTTCATTAGGGTCCCAAACATTCATGTAAGTTAGGGTGAGGTTGTGTAGGTAGAACTCAGCCAGTTTGGCTCTGTCTTCAATGTCACTCTTGTCACATAACTTAATGAACTACTTGTAGTCCTCGAGTGGAATGTACCCATGTTCTGCTAATGTCTTGTTCTAGAACTACATCCATTGGGATTTTAGGAAAAGTTCATATGATTTGGATGGTAGTCTAGATTAAAGTGCGTCCATGGAGAGGCTTTCCATTGTGGCCAATTGAGTCTCCTTCTCTTATAATCTCTTTCTCAACCATTTGTTTTCTGCCTGTAGCTGTGTTCTCATGGTGTACTCTTTATCCCTCAACTCACTCAACTCCTTGCCCATTTCTTGGAGCTTTTCTTCCATAAGGCCCATATCTTCCACTTTCTTAGCTTTGGAAATCTACATCCACCTATGTGTCCTTCCTCTCTTTGCTTTAAGCTCAAAGAAGAGAGGGACTGCAAATTTATGTGGAATCACTCTGCCTTCTTCAATGAACTTGTAATAGGAGCTCAAATTGGGTTGTGGACTAGGCTCCTGAAGTTTTGGAAAATATATCTCAAATGTTCTTGGAGAAGTTGCCCCCTCTTGTACCTGTTGTGTTGCCTTTTTGCCTTCTTTGTGCCCCTTTTTCTCTTCCTGTAGCATTTTATGCTTTTCCTGTAGCACTACTTTTGTTTCTTGTAGCACTGTTTGTGTTTCCTGTAGCAGGCCTTTTCCTTTCTGTTGGAGTGTGACAGGTGCCTTGGGCTATGTAGAGGAGGTTTCCATGGTGACAGGATTCCTTACATAGGTTATGGGAGTCTTTGAGATGGATCTAGGAGATGTGGCTTCCTCAACCTTCCTTTGATTATGTTCTAGCTCCTCTGTTTTGTTGGGTGATTCTTCAATCATAATAGGGGTCCTTGTGGGTGTTTGAGGCTTCCCCTGTCTAGTCCTAGTGCTTTTCCTTGTTTTGAAAAAGAGGGGATTTTGCCTTTGCCTTTTCTTCTTGGATTTAATGGATGTGCTCAAGGTAGCCATGGAATAAATTGCCTCCTTTTCAGTGGATTCAAGAGACAACCTTTTCTTCTCTGGAGACATCTCCTCTTCTTCTTTCTTTGTTTTATCTTCCTCTTCCTTTCCTCCATATTCTACTTCTGCCTCTTCTTCTTCTTCTTCCTCCCCTTCTCCTTCCTCTTTTGCTCCTTCCTCTTCTTCATCACTTGAGGTTGGGGTCTCACCAAGTGTAAGGACTTGAATGTCAAGGAAGGCTTCTCTATCCATATCTCTGAATGTGACCAAAGGATAACAACTCTTAATTTACTAAAAGCATATTCCACTATTAGTTTGATAAGCTCGTGGTGTGGTAACTATTGTTGCTTTCCCTCCTTCACCTTATGGATCATGTCCATGATGGACTATAGGAGAAAATAAGGCACACTGAGTCTTTGGGCTATGGGAAATTTGGCTTAAAATCTCAATTCATGGAGCAGTCTAAATTGGTAGCCATAAACTACACTCAATGTTCTTTCACAAGAGATGAACTTAAGGATGTGGTAGGATACCTCATCCTAGGAATATGTGAGGCTCTCCCTTCTAATTCCATTTTTATCTTCAATTGGCTTCTCATCATTGGTGAAGAAATTCTTTTTAGCAAGGGCACTACTAGACTTGTCTTCTTTTCTCCACTAGACCCCTAGGGGAAGGGTTGTCACCATGATAATCAGCTTAGGAGTGATGGTAATGGATAATACCCTCACAACAGTAGTAGCACTTGCTCTTGCATGAGGTTTTAGGGCCATGGCAAACTCATAAGTGATCTCATCATCATATCATTTCAGCAGCTCAAAGAAACCTAACCAATGATGCCCCCTGAAGATGTCTACTACAGGGGTATGAAGGTGAATTCTCCTTGTATATTTAGGCTCTCTCCTACTGAATCCCCCTCCCATATTCTTCTTTGTTTTCAACTAGGTGTTTGAAACTCTAGTTGATGACTGTAGTTATTAAAACTCTTTATAGCCACAAAATTATTTACTTTTATAACCTAAAAATTCTTTAATTCACACAATGATTGTAATTACTAAGGGAGTTCAGAGTGCACCAATATGCAAATCATGGACAAAAGAGAGATATACCACTTACTTCTCACTATAATGCCTGGTATAATGACAATTGAGGACCAAATCGACCCGATTCCCCATTCTTGCACCCTTGCAGGCTTCCTGTAGCAATTCCTATGCTTCCTGTAGCTCCCTGTAGCCTCTTGCACTTCCTGTAGCTCTTTCCTATAGTTGCCTCATGTAGGATTGATAGAGTAGGGTTCGACTCTCTCGATAGCTTCCCAAGCTTGTACCTACCTTCTTGATTTTGAAATGAGCGAAAAATGCAGGAAATTTTGGGTTTGATGCTATTTTTGGTCAAGGCTCCGAGCGTTGTGTTGACTGACAGTAGTACAAGTTTTCCTCATTTGGACCGGTGGCCCACCTTGGGTGATCATTCTCTTATTCCTCGTAACCATCACCCACTCCCTCTTAACTGATTTTGACTAGTGCGACACTTTTACGTGGCATGCTGATTGATAGATTACGTTTTCGTTCACGAGCTGAGGGTGGCCTAGTTAACTGGCCACCTCCAGCTTATAAAAAAGATTTCCTCGAGGAGCTTAGAAGTTACCTGTTTGATAGGTGCATGCTAGAGTGTCGGACTTTTGTGCTGCTGCACAAGGAAGTACTTCCTTGTCATTTTTCTGTGTACATTCTTTTTTGTCCTGTATAATTGATTGTTTGTTACTGCTCATGTGTGCATGTTCTAGACTGATATCTCAGGTGCTATTGTTACTGCTATGGAGTCCTTATTGGAAGAGAAAGGTGCCCATGGATGATGGTACCATCTCCTCCTTCATGATGGGAAGAAAAAATAGGTTTCAGGTTTATGGAAATAGTGGCACAGGCTGCTACATGAGATCCTCTAACAACCCCTTTTTCTTCCTTTTCAAGGGTTTTTATAGTGGAGTGTTGGGAAGTAGTACAGGGGTTGGAGGATGATGGCAAAGCCCTTATGGAGTAGTGAATGGCTATGGAAATGGAGGACATGTCCTCTTGTTTTTTTAAAGATTCTCTCATTTTTTTAATGAGACAAAGCTTAGGGTTGGTATGGGGAGATCATGATTATCTTTTGAATCAGGGATGCATGGATGATGGGTGAGTCGTTGGATCAATTGAATAGACCCTAACCAACCTAGGACATGCCATGCATGGTGTTTCTTCTATTAGATCCCTTTTCTTATAGAATTTCAGGACATCCTGTATCGTGCTTGTAGCAGTTACATGACATCCTGTAGCAAACCAGAGAGTGCCTAAAAATGGATTTTTGAGCCCCGAGGATGGATGAGAGTGGTAGGGACATGGTTGACATGGCTGGTATTGAGTGGATGGATGGAGAAATGGAATGGAAATTAATTATGTTGGCCTTGTAGCTTTGCATTTGCCACTATCTTCAGAACCTGCAAAATCACAAAAAAATTTAATGGACAAGTTGTAGTCCCCTGTCATGGTATTCTTCTTGTTTTTTTCTTTTTTTTTTCTTTTTGAGGGACACACAAACTGCCTCAAAAGAGGTTTTCAACCTACCTGTCTGCCCTGGGTGCCTCAAGGGAGGTTTTCACCCAGGGATCTTTTATTTCTTTTTATTTTATTTTTTATTTTTTACTCCTGGGTTGCCTCAAGGAGGTTTTCATCTAGGCCTCTTATTGTTTTTTCTTTTTTCCTTTTTCACAAATAAAACAATATTTAAGAATGTTGTGACTTGGAAGCTAGGACACTTGCAATCACATTAACCTACTTGCTAATGGTGCTGATGAACTCTTCCCTGGAAACAGGTTTTTTGTAATCCTTCAATTTTTATCCATTGACAAGCAAGGGAATACCTTCCTCATCAATGGTCTTGATTTGAACAGCTCCATTGGCATGGCACTTATCTATCAAGTATGGGCCTGACCACATTGTCATCAATTTGCCTTTGAAGTCCTTGAACCTGGAGTCATATAGAAAAGCTAAATCCCCTTCTTGAAAAACCTTTTCCTTAATGTTCTTGTCATGCCAAACCTTCCTTTGTACTTGGATAACTTCAGTGTGTAGGAGGATTGCATTCTGAATTCATCCAAACCATTCAGCTAGAGCAACCTCTCCTATTATGCTTTTGTAACATCCAAATCCAACTGTGTTGCCATTCTCAAGGTGTTGTACTCAAACTCAATGGAGAACATATCCTTCTTTCCATATGCCAAGTCATAAGGGGTGAAACCAGTGGTTGTCTTCTAGGTTGTATTATAGGCCCAAGTGGCCTCCACTAGTCTGTCAACCCAACCTTTTATATTACTTCTCACAACCTTGGTGAGGATGCCCTCGAATTCTCCACTAGTGACCTCTACTTGTCCATTTGTCTGAGGATGACATGCACTAGATTTTCTATGTTTTATCCTATGCTGCCTTAACAAATTTTTGATCAGATGTGAGGTTAATTGAGCTCCCTAATGGTTACTAGTTCTCTAGGGTACCCAAATTTGTAGAATACATTCTCCCTTAAGAACTCAACCACTCTCTCCTCTATTGCTACCTTTATAGCCTTGGTCTCAACCACCTTTGTCAAATAATTAGTGCATACAATTATGTACTTTTTCTGCCATGATGGTGGATCAATTGGCCTAATGAATTCCATGCCCCACTTTTCAAATGGCTCTAAAGTCACCTGAGGTTGCAAGGACATTTCATCCTTGGGAGTAGGTTTCCCCATCCTTTGGCACTGATCACATTCCATTGTGTATCCTCTGGCATCTTGGTGAAGGGTGGGCTAGTAGTATCCAGCTTGTAGAACCTTGAAATTTGTCCTCTTGGCAGCAAAGTGACCTCCACAAGGCCCATCATGGTAGGCTGAGAGGATGTCAAAGACTTCGTCTTCCCTAACACATCTCCTCAAAATTTGATTTGGTCCCAATTTGAAGAGATTTCCCCCAATCCAAGTGAAAGGGGCACTCTTCTGCTCTTCTCCCTGGATGACAGATTTGGACAGAATTCTGCAGCAACTAGGTAGTTGGATTTGTCAAAAAACCATGGATAGGGAACTGAAGTAGAAAATAGGTGTTCATACGGCATCTGGTCATAAACTGTCCCTTCTTCACCTATAGGCAAAGCAAGTCTAGCCAAAAAGTTTGCAACTACAATTTCTTTACCTGACTTATCAATGATAGTTAAATCAAATTGTTGTAATAGAAGCAACCATCTAATAATTCTAGCATTCCCATTAGGCTTGTTCATTAAGTACTTGATAGCAACATGGTCAGTATGCACAAATGTTTGATAACCAGTGATGTAGTGTCTGTATTTGTTCAAGGAATGGATAACAACTAGGAATTCCTTCTTAGTCATAGTGTAATTCAATTTAGCCTTAAACAATTTTTTGCTAATGAAGTAAATGACATAAGGCAACTTGTCATCTATATGTTCTAGAGATGTTCCTACAACTTTATCAGATGCATCAGCATGGATGTGGAAAGGAAGAGCCCAATTTGGGCCTCTGTATGGGTGTAGTAGTCAACTTGTCCTTCAAGATTTCTAGGGCCTCTTGGCAACTATTTGACCAACAAAATTCAGAGTCCTTGGCCAACAGTTCAAACAAAGGTGAGGCTACTTTGTTGAAGTATTTGATAAACCTCCTATAATATCCAGCAAAGCCTAAGAAAATCCTAACGACCATCTGCTTTTGAGGAGTAGGGAACCCTTTTGATGATGGCAATTTTGTTTGGGTCCACTTGTATTCCCTCCTGAGATATTGAATGGCCTAGTACAATCCCTTCATTCATCAATAATTCACACTTCTCGGGACTAAGCAAAAGTTTCATTTCAATGCACTTTCTTAGGACCTTCCCCAAGTTAGAAAGAGCCTCCAGGAAGTCACACCCATAGGGAGTGAAATCATCCATGTAGATCTCTACAGAGTCATGAACTAGCTCGATAAAGATGCTCAGAACTGCCCTTTGAAAAGTGGCAGGGGCATTACATAATCCAAAAGGAAGGACCCTATAAGAAAAGTTACCTCAAGGGCATGTGAATGTAGTTTTATCTTGGATCTCTGGGTTGATCTGGATCTGATTATAACCACTGAATCTGTCCAGAAAAGAGAAAAAATTATTCCCTACAAGATCATACAAGACTTGATCAATGAAAGGTAAAGGAAGTGGTATTTTTTAATGGCGTTGTTAATCTCTTTGTAATCCACACAGATCCTCCACTTTCCATTCTTCTTTGGGACCAAAACTAGAGGGGACACCCACTCACTATTTGAGATGGGGTAAAATGAACCCTACATCCAACAATTTCTGCAACTCTTTCTTTACTATGTCTTTGAGGGATGGGTTCATTATCCTCTGAGGTTGGCGCACTAGTTTGCATCCTTCCTTAATGTAGATGTGGTGAGTACACACCGAAGGATGCACTCCCTTCATTTCTTTATAGCTCCAAGCAAAGGAATCGAAGTGTTCTCTCAGCATGTTACACAACTTCTCTTCTTGGTTGGCTGAGAGAGAGGGGTTGCTCTCCAAAGTTTTAGATGGACCAAATTCTACCATTTTTACATGTGTAGGACTTGGGTCCACTATGCATAACTCAGTCTAAGGATTGCCCTTACATTCCTTCACAAGCTCATCAAGGGGCTTGGTGTTGGGGGGCTGGTTCTGGAGGATTTGATCAATGAGGTCATTTTCATAAGGTTGCCCCCCTCCTATAATAACATCTAGGGTACATATTCGATATGATGTAGTATGATACACTTCATCTTCCTCCTCCTCTTCCAACCATAGGGGTAAGTCGTGCTCAACGGATGGTTGAGCAAGATGGTATAATACTAATTGTTTGGACAAATGCACATTTTGAATGGTCATGTTCCCAGCTCTGCAACTTCTGTAAGAATCAGCAGTGGCTAGACATGCTCTTCCAAGGATGAGAGGGCAACCATTGAATTTGGTCTTGGGCTGGAGAAATAGGAATTCAGCAAGATACTCCCAAGAATCAATATCGACCATTACATCCTCAACAACTCCCTCCGAAGCCACTGTGGACCTGTCTGCAAGTTACAACATTGTTGTGGTCTTTCTCAAAGATCCTTGGAGGTTTATTTTGAGCATGGTTTCCTTAGTCATCACATTGATGGTAGCCCCAAGAGCAATCAAGGTGTGTGGGACAATGATGCCATCGATGTGCACATCTACCATAGCACTTTTGGGATCTAGATACTTTGGGCAAATCACTCTCTCGAGCATCAAATTAGATAATTGACCAATGAAATTGATGGTAGGGGTGTATTTATTTCTCCTCCCAGGATGTTTGAATCATTTCTATTTTATAAGCCTATTGTAGATGGGAACATCCTTGATAACTTGGAAGAGTGGAATTTTCACACATAAGTTTTTCAATTCTCCCAAAAGTTTAGTCTCTTCTAGGGTGTGCTAGTTAGGATGGATCAATCTTTCAGGAAAAGGAGGTGATTGGATTTAGGAACACTCTCTTCCTTTTCCTATTAAAGGTCCGCAGGCGAAGATGGAGGTTGGTTATCTGGTAGCACTCTTCCAGACCCGAGGTTAATTGCTTGAATCTCCACAACATGGGCAATGGAAGATGTCTCTCCACTATAGACCTGTTGTTCGTGCTTGTTGTTTGGGTTTAGATTTGGTTGAGCAGGCATCTGAGGTTTCTTGGGTGGAGCAGGATGGATGAGATGTGGTTGAGATGGAGGTGGAGGAAGTAAAGTAGGAGATTGGTTTAATTGAGGCATACAACCTTGTGATGGGGTATTCCACGGAGGATGTGGAGGAGCAGATGGCTGAAATGGTTGATTGGCAGGTTGGGAAGGATATTGAGGTGCATAAGACCAAGGAGACGGTGTGGACCATGAAGGATGAGTAGGAGAACACCAAGGGGGCAGGGATGCATTCTGATTGGGATAGCAATAGGAATAGGATGCACCTTGCATACCCTACTAGTAAAGCCGAGGTCCTTGAGGCCTCCTTTGATTGATATAACAGAGTATTTCAGCCCCACCTTCAGCCCCTTGGTATACAACCTTCAATTAAGGCACAGAATGACACTTACCTATTGAATGGTTTTCCTCACAGACCAAGAATACCTCTATAACATTTAATGGACATTCATTTCTGGGGTGCCTTCTAATGCATTTAGGGAAAAAGATAGCTAAGGCTCTCTTTGGTTCCTCATGTTTCCTCTTGATCTACATGGTGTTCATTTGCAGAGCAAAGGTGCACAACGTTTCACCTTTAAAGTCCTCCAACATGTTTCCAATTTCATTCTTGATAGATGTGGTGGAGGAAGAGGAACTGGCCAAAGTTTGACTAGCCCTACCCTTCTTTCTAGCAGCCCTAGAATGGTTTTGAATACTGTCTTGATATCGTCATAGGGTAGATCATAAATGTCCCTTCCAGACATCATGTTTAGGGTTTCCAATATGTCCTCCCTGATTCCTTTAAGAAAGACTAACTTGAGTGATTCAGGATCAAGGATGCATTTGGCCCTTTTGTAACTAAGTTGGAACCTTTCCTCATAATCTTCCAGTGATTCATCAGGTCCTAGGGCCATTCTAAAGATTTCCTCTTTGGTTTCTTTGGAACTACAATAGTTCATGTACTTATTGTTAAAGGATTGTTGCATTTGAGCCCAGGTATTGATGTTATCCCCGGGTAGACCCATGAACCAGCGCAAGGATGCATCCTTAAGGGTGGATGGGAAAAACTTCAACTTCTGGTCATCAAAGGTATAATCATAAGTTCTGCATATGACAACTCAAACAAGAAGGTATCAGGGTCCTCTCAGATTAAGCCATGGAAGTGAGGAAGGGCAGAAAGGCTTATATTTTTGATACTAGCATCTCCATTAGTATCTCTAATGGGAAAAACACCCTCATTTCTATTTTCAGCCACGGTGTAAGTATGTGGAATGGCTTCTTCTTCTTATTCTTCCCCAATAGGCTCTTCAAATATCTCAGGTTGTTCATGTAAGGGGTCATCTAACTCCCCTGTAGTCAGTGCGAGAAGTTGACAGTCACCAAAGAAGAGTGAAGTTTGAATGTTGGATGGTGTGGGGATATTTGGGAAGAATTTTTGTCTCTACTCCTACGAGGCATGAAATATATATATATTATGATATATATTATATATATATATATATATATATTATGAGTTTTTCAAACACCAAATGCAAGACAGAAAGGAAAGCAAGAGTAACATCTATCTAGTAAATGAAAAATAGAGAAGAAAGAAGAAATAAAATCTACCTAGACACCTCCTCGACAACGACGCCAAAAAGTGATGAGCCCTAGTATTCCAACAAGAATGCTACAACTCCCAGAGCTACCAACTTTACTTTATCAACCCAGGGTTTCGTACAAACTTGGAGGTGACAATGCTATATACACAACAGACGCATCATTCTACTCATGTCACTCTCAACTGGGCGACTTGACCATTAGGATTCCAAACCATTCTTCTATTGAACTAAAATGAGTTTGACTACTGAAAGTGGAATGTAAAGGCTAGTTCTAGTGCAGAGAAAGTGAAAGATTTTTACTAAGAAAATGGAAGCTGCCAATCTTGTAAATGTTAGGCAATGACACAAATCTTATTCTAATTTGCAAAAAGGAAATTATGCCATTTTGAACTTTATCATCTAGCTATCAGGGTTTCTTGAAAATATAATATTATTCTACCATTTCATAATTCAAACATGCATGCATTGATTGTCTAATTCACACTTGCAGAGTAGATAAAGTTCTAATTGCTAAATTTAGAAATAAAAGGGCTAATTCTATCTGATCTTGCAGGAGGGAAAGGAGTGAAAGAACTAGTCTAGGTGGCACTTCTGGTCATGGAGTCCAAGCTAAGGGGTTAAACTACTCCTAAACTAGAGAAGGCTATCATTGCAGGTCAAAACAAGGTCAAAACAAGCTGCTATAGGATGTCCTGAGATGTTACAGGAAGTTAGTTGAGAGGTTTCGCATGAAAAGAATGGTGAGATGAAGTGTTGGAAGGATGTATGACAGTTGTGAAAGGTGTGGGGAAGGTGAACATCACCCTTGGCCAATCCCAACACTCCAAGAAAGTCAGATTCAACTAAGACAACTTGCTCACAGTGACTGAAAGATAGAGATTTAGAATATGGGTTAGCGTTCATCAACAAAAAGTGGAGAAGACCTATATGGGGTTGGTGGGAGAGGTCCCTTCTTTCATATCAACAACCTTGCAATTACACATGTTTCTCTTTTCATTTGCAAATCATTACAAGTCAATGTGGAAAAGATGAATTGAATTTGCAAAATTTGATCTAACTATTACTAAGAACTCGATCTGAGCTACAACAATATTAAGAAGCAGAATAACAACTACAAATATTTCCAAGAAATCATAAATAACTATCTAATCTAATGCTACAACTTGATTTATACAATTGACAAGGAATCAAACTCTGTTTTTGGGTCGTGAGAGCGGGTCCTCTAATCATGATCCCATGAGGGAGATGAGATAGGGGTCACTGTCACAATATTTTTTTTATGTATTTTACTCTATTGCACTGCAAAAACTAATTTATCCTCTAATCTAATGGAAGCACGAATAAACCAACAACTTAATCAATCTTTTAAGCTAAAAGAGACATGAATAAACTATAGCAACTAATCAACATTCTAGCCTAAGAATATAAATACAAGAGAGTAGCTTATGCTACTAAGGTTGGGCCCTAACCCAAGATCTTCAGCTCTCTGATTCAACTCAGTGTTGGGTTAAAAAGTAATTTCTCATTATCATTTAAAAAGTGTCAAATACATCATAACATGACATTCAAAATGTGTTGCAGCTTAATGACTTGTTGGCTATCAAAACTTTGAATCCTAATGAGTCCCTTAGCTTGCTTATTTATACAAAAATGGAGCTACCAAAATCTCCCTAGAAAATATGGATACTTGGCTCCTTAAATCGAGAATAGGTGGGTCTAACTCTTCCTTCACTTGCATTGGCTCAACTGCCAATGAACTCGGTGTGGTTGGCTGCTAGTGAAACCAAGATGATGAGATAGAGTGGGATGTGTTTGACTGATTGGAGGAGTTAAGGAGACCACCTCCTAGAATCTCTATTTCTTGTCTACTCTGAGTTCCTGCACTCAAATCAACACAAACTTTACCCAATTCCTGCATTTAACACACATTAGGACACATGGCATAGTAACACATCTTTACTCCTCACATTAAGCATAATATAACAAAATTTGTAGATAAATGTGAGAAAAAGGTAATTTAATAAGGTGGAGGATGGCATTGTGATCCATATAGTATACCTATTGATGAGCCTCATCAACCTCCATGCCCAACCACTTGTTAGAACCAGTGCCCTAAGCATCCGCTTGAGTCTACCCCCTATACTTTGAACCTTTCCCATTGCACCCCCTCATAGATTGATTTCCCTTGCTGAAATTACTACCACAAACTCACGGTCACACCACCTTTTTGTGTTCTAGGTTAGGTAAAGAATGCCTACTCCCCAACACTGATTTAAAGGCGATACCCATGACATGACTTGCTTCACTAAATTATGAGTACTTTCCCTCTCCATTTTTAGTAACTTCGACATACCAACGATGTCGTTGTTTATCCGTGTGTGCCTATGGGAACTCTCCCTTTCATTTACCCCTCCTAACGGTTTGTAGAGTAATAACCACCATGAACCTTCTCTTGTATGTTGCCCTTTTGATGTTGTACCTTCCCACTCCTCTCGCTACTCTCTCTTATTAACGAGCAGATCTGAATGACAATCAATTACAATGGAGATCACTTCCTCCCAATCATCAACGATCATTATGTCCTCGTACTGCAAACGCATATCCCTTCTCACATCACAATTATCCCCTACTTGTCTTTACATTATGATGGTTTATTCATGCGAATAACTAGGTGGGTCGTTGTCCTGATTCAGGCCCACCCCCTCTCTAGCTTCCCGCCTTAATGATGTGTAGTTATCTCGTTCCTCCAACTTACGACATTCATCCTTTAGCTGAGCATCTGAAAAATCCTCCCATGCCATGCTGATTAGCATGTGAACGCTCCCTACCCTTTCATTACCCACCCTTTCCGCCAACACATTCTATGATCTTCAGACTAGGGTGAACTCCACAGCCTTGAACACCCCTAGATGTTTCTGTATGCATTGGATTAACTGGGCCAGGAGCCAGTTTCATGTTACCTTGCCTAAATGTGTGCCACATTGTAGCCTACGTGCCACTTGGATGGCTAACGATGAGTCTCCTTTGACCGTGGCATTCACCATTCCTTCCCAAACCATCATTTCCAGTTTGTGCTCCATGGCATGTAATTCTGCAGCATTGTTTGAAGCATGGCCCAAGTTTATGAAATATACTTTGCATATTTTTCCTGTCCAGTCCCGTACGACTCCTCCAGTGCCAGCTTTTCCCGAGATCCCTTTCGACGTGCCGTCAAATTTCAGCTTCGGGAAGCCTTCATGGGGAGCCAACTAGACTGCAGATCCCAACTAGATATGGCATTCTCTTTGCCAGTGTCTCTGCCCACTCAAGTATTCCAAATAAAAATACTTATTAATTCTTACTTCCTGGAGGGATGGTTGTTCCTCTGAAGGTTGAGTTCCTCTACTAATTATTGTTTCTTTTAGCTAACGCCTTATTCCTTCCATCAGGCTTTCAACAAGGAGCTTCTTATCATGAAATATTCGTTGATTGTGCTTCTTCCACACTTCCCAAAGGATGAAACCTAAAACCAGCTTCCAGGTGAGGTTCACCACCTCATTTTTTGAATACTACAGTCTCCATTTTGTTACTATTTCTTGTATATTCTCCTTGTTCCAATTTGCTTGCCGAAATATGAAAGTTATCCAGTTCCATAATGCCTTTGTATAGCTACAAGTATTCATTAGATCGCTAAGATTATCTTCTACATTTTCATAGAGGAAACACCATGAAGCTCCTATAAATCCTCCATTTAGTATATTTTCCTAGGTTAGAACATTCCAGTGTAAAATCAACCACAATTTATTTTATTTTATTTTTGGCTAATGTGCCAATATCCATAATTTTCTCCATGGTGGATTGTTTATACTAGCGTGTCCATCTCTGAGATATGCTTTTTCTTCCTTAAGATTAAACTCCCATCCATTTTTTTGCCCCCATATTAGTTGACCGTGGTCCTCATTAAACAAAAATCTTCGATTGCTCAGTTCCTTTGTTAGACACTAAACAACCAGGTCATTCTAGGTTGGTTGCTAAAAAATAGTATAGTTCCATCGTCTCCATTTGTTATTTTCCAGTCCCTGTTCCCAGAACTAGTGGACTTCTCTATAACCTTGATTTTCCGTATTTAATTGAATGGGACACCACTACTCCCTGTTTAACTTAGATTGTTGTTTCCATGCATCATCCCAGAACAGGTCCTCCCTTCCATTTCTAATTTCCTAGACGAAATTATGTTGTATTATCCCTCTATTATTCCATGCTAAATTCTAATTTCTGACCCCCTAATAGAACCCGATAAGCAGACTAGGTTTTTTTTGTGTAGCAATTAGGTGCACACTTCCTGAAGGCCAAGACCTGCTGGATATTTATGCTTTCAAATTGTATTCCAGGCCAATGGCACCCATTTTCTTTTTTCCTTTTCCCCACGCCACAAGAAGTTCCTCTGGATATCCTTGATTTTTTACAACACTCCTTTAGTAGCAGGGAAGATAGATAACATGTAACCCAGAATAACTTGTAGCACCGCCTTGGTCAGTACAGGACAACAAGCTAGGTTTAGGGATCTAACAGACCATCTTTTGACCCTATCCTCAAGGCTTGCGATAACCTTTTCCCAATTAGATTTTTCTAGGCTTGCACCATTAGAGGGACCCCAAGGTACTTGGATGGGAGGGATTTTCTTTGGAAACCTAAGATAACAGTTAAATTTCTCTAGATAGAAATATGAGTGTTAAAGACAAAAGTCATGGACTTGGAATGGTTTATCTTGATACCCGAGGCAAATGCCAAAGTTTCCAAGATGAGCTTAAAAGAGCGAGCCTCATTTACTATGGGAATACCATGTAGCATGTTATCATTAACAAACTATTGATGTGTTGTATCCTGGCCTTCTTCTTGCAATTTAAGGCCCCTTTTATCACCTTCTTTATTAGCAGCAGAGATTGCTCGCCCCAGGCCTTCCATCATTACAAGAAATGTGACGTAGGGTCCCCTTTATGGATACCTCTAGAGAGGAAGAAAGGTTTTTTTTGGGGCTCCATTTAACAAAATTGAGAAACTGGGTGATGAAACCAGGGCAATAATCCAATTGATCCAACGATTGCCAAATCCAAACACCCCTAACACTGATTCCATATACTCCCAACTGATCTTATCATAATCCTTCAGCAAATATAATTGTATAATTATACCTACCTTTATTTGGCTCTTCGGAGAGTGGGCTATCTCATGCGCATGAATCACATTATCCAGGATTTTCCTTCCCTCTACAAACCCAGATTGTTCTTCTAAGATCATAAATGGGAGAACCATTTTCATCCTGTTTGCGGCTACTTTGGATATGATCTTGTATAAGGCATTACAAAGGGTTATTGGCCTGCGTTTCTCCGGGGTATTAGCCTTATCTTCCTTCGGAATAAGGGTGATAAAAGTTGAATTTAAATCTTTCAAGATGGTTTCTAAAGCTTGAGAATCCGTGAACACCTCATATATATCAGTTTTAACTATGTCCTAGCAAGCTTTCAAGAATTCAATAGTAAAGCCATCCGAACCAAGGGCTTTACTATTGCGCATCTCATTTATAGCATGGGCCACCTCTTCCATGGAGACAAGAGAACTATGATTATTATTAATCTTCAAGGCATTACTTAATAGATGGGGAAGCAATTTTGATAGACTCCTTAAGAGAAAGGGATGGCATAATAATTTTTCAATTACTAATCTTTACTGACTATTCCTACTTTCCAAAAAACTTATTACCTTAAAAGTAATTTATCTTGTAAAATATTTTTTTCTTTCATTATCATTGAGTTAAAAACGAAGTTCATAAACAATGATGGAAAAATTTAATGAATATTAAGTGTATTCCAATAACAAATTTTCAAAATTAGGGAATAATTAATTAAAGGATTTGAGAATCATCATGAAAGAAACATCTTTTTGAGTTAAGATATCATATTTATATAGCAGTGTATATGTTATTTGCCCAATGATTATGTTATCAAAAGCCCGAAAATGATGAAATGAACCCTTATTTAAGGAAAAAGAAAAACTAAGAAACCTACAAATGCCAAGAAAAGAAAAAACAAAAGCATAGGCCAAAAATAAAGCAACATCTACCAATGTAACAATCATATCACTAGTCAAAATGGTGAAAGAATCAAACTTCAAGGGATAGAATGTGTTTTTAAGTCATAAATATTTTTTCCCTATTTGATCTCTTAATAATGTGAACATGTACTTGTGTAAAATTTCAATGTCATGATATGAAACTAAAACAAATGGGAGCCAAAACTAAATTCATGAGAGGCGCTAATGAATGATTAATTCACTTAAAGTATTCTTGTTTAATGGCAAGTGCATTTTCTGCTGTCACAAAAATAAAATTAAAACATTTGGGACTTAGTGAAAACATTATGAACAAGAATATTAACAGTGTGAGAGAAAGAAAAGTAATCTTCCATTAGAATATCATTATGATGGCTCCTTTGTAGTTGCTTTCATAATTACATTATTCAAATCAACTAAAGCAACATAAACTAAACTAATTAACCAACTTTAAACTATTTAATGATCACGATCACCATGCTAAGTGAAATGGGATTTCATTAGACTTTTATTCACACTAAAAGTTCTAACTAAGGTGTAACCATGCTTGAAAATTTATTCATGAGAATATTGCCTAAGATATTATTGTTTATCATTTGTTTTATAAAAATAGATAAACTTAAAATAAACTAAACTAATTAACCAACTTTAAACTATTTAATGATCACGATCACCATGCTAAGTGAAATGGGATTTCATTAGACTTTTATTCACACTAAAAGTTCTAACTAAGGTGTAACCATGCTTGAAAATTTATTTATGAGAATATTGCCTAAGATATTATTGTTTATCATTTGTTTTATAAAAATAGATAAGCTTAAAATAAGCAAATAAGAATAAAGCTTAAAATTTAATAAAGATAAGCACAATGATAAAAGAGAAACAGGGTAAGAGGATTAAGTTGGACTTAATTTTATTTCAAAATCTCTACAAATACTTTATTAAGTAAATAAAACAAAAGTAAACAAAGTTAAACTAGATTGATCCTATTCTTACTATTCTAATTTACAGGGATAAAAATTGGTTAAGTATAATCATATTTCCATTGTAGCCAACCAAATTCTTTAATTATTGCCATGGTATGTACATCATAAGTTAGTAATATAAATAGAATAAATACTAAATAATGTTAAGTAAAAATAAACTTATGTAGATCTACTTCTATTAGGTTGAGAAGAAAAAAAATAATTTATAAGAAATCTTGCATGGAACGAATTCTCCAACCAAGATCCAATCGGACCATAAAAATGAACATGGAAACTTGCTAAAGGTTGAAAAAGTTCCAACGAAGGATAGGTTAACACGCCAGAGTCAATTGATGTTCTTGTAAGAGCTAATGCTTGAATAAAACTATTAATGTCTAAAAGTAAACTTTTATTGCTATTTACACTAATTTTTTAGTGCACTAAGGATTTGTTTACAATAATTTTATTTTCACAAGCATCAATTAAGATAATATGATCTACTTGTGTCAAAAGTTCAAGATCATGACAGGGCATTGGAATATGGACAATATCAGAATCATAAATTGCGATGGATTCAATATTTGAAATCATCATAATGACTAGAAGGTTAAAAATAGAATATATTGTAATAGCTTTTGAATTAGAACAATGGTCATTTTCAAATATAAATTGACTTGATAGATGAGAATCTGGTGAAACCATCACCCATGGGTGAAGTGCCTCAGTATTCTCAATCTTTAAATCATCATTATATATGACTTCATTATTTATTTCATCCATTATAAATGACGAATTGAAACCACAAAGATAACCAAAAGGAGGCATGTGAAAATTATCATAAGTTTCAGAATTATGATCATTTGATAATTCACTATTCTGATCATTATTAGTAAAAGCTTTGTAACTTGTTTGATTAATGATAGTTACTTAATTTTGTAACAAGACATTAACCAAAAAGGGAACCTATAAATTATTCCCAAACAAATTACTATTAGAAAAATATATGGATATAGCGAAGATAATTGTTTAAACAGATAAATCTGAGTGATTCCCTGCTTAAGAAATGATCATTTAAAATAGAATATGACTTTTTATTTCATAATACTATCTCTACATTTTTTTTCAACAATGATATTAGATTTAACAATATTAGAAAAGTTTTCAGGATTGTCATCTATTTGATTAATTATAGTTATGCATTCCTAAGAATGAGAATTTAGGAGATCTAGAATCTGAGGCCGAATAATATCAATATTAGAAAACTTATTATCGATATCTTTAATATGACAAATTTCATCATTTTTGCTAATATTTTCCATTTGATAAACTAATTCATGCTTATCCTCTTTATGACAGTTAACAATTTCAGTATGATCTAAAACAATATCAAGAGAATCATTAATTTTATTAGATGAAGTGGCATCTTCCTAAAATTACTCATGAAAACTCTCTGAATTATCAGATGAAAGAGGTATAATCATTTCATTAGTCGCTTTAAGAGAACTATCAATAGTATCAAAAGTACTTAGATAAATTATGTTTTCAGATTTATTGTGATTATTAGAAATACAAGGGAGAGAAAAAGCATGTTTAAACCATCCATTTAATTCAATTTGAGGAGGTAAATCTTGGTATTGAAACTATAAACGAATTAATTCAAATATGATAAGGAAATTTTCAAAAGATTTCTCTTGAAATCTACAGAGATTTTCAAATTCTAGACACACCTGATTGTAATCATACTCTTGGCAGGCGTGTAAGACATTCTTGTAAACTGATCCCAACTATGTATAAAGGCAACTAGTAATGATCAACATCAATTTTTAGCAAGGCCTATCAAAGTAAGAGTAAATTCCTTGCAAATCACACTTTCATCAATGTCATAATCATTACATTTTAAAATAATTTGAATAACATGATCAAAAGCATAAACATTTCCCTTAACCATTAAACTTTGTTTTTAACAAGAGTTTTACTACCTTCATTGGAGTGTTGGTAGGTGCATGTATGAAGAAGCAACTCCAAATAGTAAGTTTGGAAGGAGCCATTGTAAATAAATAAAACTTCAAAAACAAAACTCCAAAGAGACAACTCATCTATGACCCTCCCTTTAGCCAAAAAAATGTTGATGACCATAAATGACCTCATTAACACTTGAGAAACCACCCGGTTAGATCCCCAACTAGAATTTTTTCCGTCTCGGTTGGTGGTTTTGACTGGTTAAATATGTCAAATTACCCTATTCCTAAAACAAACCTATGTTAATGTTAATCTAAGAAGTTGGTTTTTCGGGGTCTAGGGTAAGGGAATAGCGATGAATTCATCCTCGTCTTCATCTTCGGTGAAGGATGCCTCTCTCCTGCAGCTCGCCATGGCGGCCTTGTTGGGGACCTCCGTGATGGTTGTCTCTGCTTTTTACATTCACAAACGAAGCGTTGATCAGGTCCTCAAACAGACTCTGAACTCCCGCAGGCAGAAATCGACAGCCAATGAGGATGGAACCCTCGACAACGACCCCAACGAATATGAAGATAACGACAAGTATTACAGACACAGAAGCCGCAGCCAGCCCAACAAAAATGGTAGGTGGAGGAATCCAGTTTCCCCTTCGCGTAACAGAGAAAGCGGCCACTACAGGAGCTCGTCCTCAATGCCCGATGTCACATGTGCAGCCCGGTCTAATGGGGTTCGCGATAGCAGGGATCTCATAGGTTCCTCTGGTAATCTTGCTTCCATACCCGCTGGCCTTCCGCGCGTCCACACCAGACAAGAAGTTTTCTCCTCAGCAGCAAGCCAACTGCGGATCTGCCTCTCGATCCTGCCAGATCTGCCTGCAGAAGTTCCAATGATGGTAATACACATCAACTAGGTTGCAGAGCTGAAACGACAGGTCAGCATGCCTCTGCACAGGGCTTTCTCTGACATAGATGGGGTTGTTGTCTTCTCTGCCGTTAGCAAGCAGCGGATCTGCTTCTCGAACTCTCCAGATATGCATGTAGAGCAGAATTCCTCTCCCTATCATTGCCATGGCAGATTTGCTCTCGGATGCACAAGAGGCCCTGGTATTGTGTCTAGGTGCTTCTTTGACTCCTTTCAGATCCAAATTTCTCAACCTACAGGCAGAACCCTCCTACAATGGGTCAATTCTTCAGATCTGGTGCTGGATCTAGAACGACGGATTGGGATTCATTCAAGCCTTTAGAGACTTATCTTTCAAGGTAAACAACTTGAAGACCTTCTTCCCCTCTCTTCTTACAGCATTACCAAAAATAGTTCTTTGGTGTTAACCCTTCGTTTGAGAGGAGGTGCAGCAGGACAGTCATCCTCTGCTCCTCCTTTCTCTTACAAAGATGCAGTACACTCTGAGGACCCCAAACCCCCGGAAGCCCTTAAACCTAAGCCTTTCTTGGTTGAAAAGATAGAGGAAGTTCCCTTTGTTGAAATCACCCATGAAGGTCCAACAATCCAACTTCAAGAATTTGCAGAAAGAGCCATCATTTGCAGATTTAATGGACTGTGGCCGCAAACACAGGATCTCTATGCATGGATCCATGCAAACTGGACTCATCATTGCAAGATCAGTTTCTATTCAAAAGGATACTTCATTTTTCTATTTGAGAACAGTAAGCATTATGAAAAGGCTTTAGAAGAAGGCCCTTGGTTCATGGGAACTGCAGGGCTCTTCTTGACTCCTTGGTTCCGAGACTTTGATCCAGCAACTACAGTCATTACCAAGACACATGTATGGATCAGGCTTCCAAACTTACCTGCCCACCAATGGCACACTACAGTTTATAAAGCTATAGGCAATACCTTGGGCATTTTCCTTATGGGAGATTACTGGCGGGAAAGTAAAGGTCCCTACACATATGCCAGAATGTGTGCGGAGTTAGATTTGAGCAAAGGACTTCCAGATCAAATCAATCTCAAGATAAACGACTTTGTCTGGAACCAGACACTGGATTACGAAAATACTGCATTCCGTTGCCGCCATTGCCACCAATCAAGGCATCTGCAAAACACCTGCCCATCTCCTCCGGAAAAAAAGAATAAGGATAACTCCACCAAGCCCAAGTCCAAACGATGGGCTCCTTTCTCTCCACCTCCAGTCGTGGATTCTGAATCCTCCAGCTCTGAAGATGAAGGTAGCGATGCAGATTTGGATCAAGCCCCTCATTCTGTGGTCCCTTCCACTGAAGGTCCGATGCTTTCCTCCGATACAGCCATCGCCCAGAAACACGTCCATATGACCTCCTCCTCTGATTCAGAAAAGGAGGGTCCCCCTGTGGAAATCCCCAATCTTCAAGTTGTTATTGCTCATTCACCCCAGGATGGTTGGGTCGAAGTCAAAAAAAGGAAAGGGAAAAGCTTCGTGTTGAGGCTTCTGCCCATTCTGGGTAGAAGTCAGTCTTTTTGCTTCCAGCGTATGTTGTAGCTTCTTCCAGAGGTTGATAGTCCTATCATTTCCGGTTGCTGGTTTTCTGTCTCTCTTGGTTGTATCATCTTGTACCATATTTTTGATTAATAGAATTAGTCCAAATTCAGAAAACAAAAAAAAAAAAAAAAAAAAAAAACAAACAAAACAACAAAACAAAAAAAAAAGGGTAAAAAGTAAAAAGTAAAAAGTTAATCTAATCTAAACTAATATATTTATACAAATCTATGTCTAACACTGCCCTTTAATTGTTAAAATATGATATTGCTTTCTTTTATCAACAAGAAAAGGGAAAAGACTTACTTTCTCATGGCATGCTTACAAGAGGAAGTGTTTTGTGTTAGCTGAAATAATGGCTCTGCTAAACAATAGGAAATATTGCTCCTAAGAAAGGAGACTACTAGGATTCCCTAAATGAAAATGCAGGTTTAATATATGATACAAGCAACAAAAGGACATATAGTCTATCCTATCTTGATTTGAAAAAGGTATAGGGCTCATCCTAATCAAGAGAAAAGTGTTAGAATGGGAAAATAATGCAATTGAATTTAAGGTTTAGATATGCTGGCAAATTATAGAAAATACTTCTTATAATTTCCAACGGTTCAAACAAATATGTAATAATAATGGCTTTAACAAATAGATATTAAAACATCTTACGCATACTTAAATTCAATTATTGATGAATGAATTTGATATTAGATATGTCATCGTGTTAAAGGAATAATTCATTTAACAAAATAATAATCTATACAAGACATGACTACAATTGACTGATAAGTAGTTATTAGTAAATGTAAGTGAGTCTGCTCAACTCTAATATCCAATTCTGAATTGGCACAATACATTTATAGAACATCAAAATAACATAAAATAAATGAAATTAAAAATAGTACTAACATCAATTATTTATACAAATTAAATTAGAATTGAATAATCATTAAAGAAATAGCAACAAGCTTGCAAATCATACAACAATGCACAAAAAATGAAAACTTGTCATTAACTCCAAAATGTTTACTCTTGTATAGTCCTTTGAATTTCAAACTCTTTTAGGAAGCAACTTTACAATAGTGCAAAATCCATGCCTTTAAAAGATCAAATCTCTACCATTCTACAGAGAAAGTCCCCCTTATTAAAATAGTGCAATTGAAGGTTTCCCTATATAGAATTCCCCCCTTTATAGGATGCATAAAAAGTATATTATTAACAATAGTGCTAAAAAATTTCCTATTCTACAATCTGTAGATCTGGATCTGGTTCAATGTGTCAAATTACCCTATTCATAAAACTAACCTATGTTAACGTTAATCTAACCTAAACTAATATATTTATACAAATCTATGTCTAACACTGCCCTTTAATTGTTAAAATATGATATTGCTTTCTTTTATCAACAAGAAAAGGGAAAAGGCTTACTTTCTCATGGCATGCTTAGAAGAGGAAGTGTTTTGTGTTAGCTAAAATAATGGCTCTGCTAAAGAACAGGAAAGATTGCTCCTAAGAAAGGAGACTACTAGGATTCCCTAAATGAAAATGCAGGTTTAATATATGATACAAGCAACAAAAGGACATATAATCTATCCTATCTTGATTTGAAAAAGGTATAGGGCTCATCCTAATCAAGAGAAAAGTGTTAGAATGGGAAAACAATGCAATTGAATTTAAGGTTTAGATATGCTAGCAAATTATAGAAAATACTTCTTATAATTTCCAACGGTTCAAACAAATTTGTAATAATAATGGCTTTAACAAATAGATATTAAAACATCTTACGCATACTTAAATTCAATTATTGATGAATGAATTTGATATTAGATATGTCATCGTGTTAAAGGAATAATTCATTTAACAAAATAATAATCTATACAAGATAAGACTAAAATTGACTGATAAGTAGTTATTAGTAAACGTAAGTGAGTCTGCTCAACTCTAATATCCAATTCTGATTTATATATGCACAATACATTTATAGAACATCAAAATAACATAAAATAAATGAAATTAATAATAGTACTAACATCAATTATTTATACTAATTAAATTAGAATTGAATAATCATTAAAGAAATAACAAGAAGCCTGCAAATCATACAACAATGCAAAAAAAATGAAAACTTGTCATTAACTCCAAAAGGTTTACTCTTGTATAGTCCTTTGAATTTCAAACTCTTTTAGGAAGCAACTTTACAATAGTGCAAAATCCATGCCTTTAAAAGATCAAAACTCTACCATTCTACAGAGAAAGTCCCCCTTATTAAAATAGTGCAATTGAAGGTTTCCCTATATAGAATTCCCCCCTTTATAGGATGCATAAAAAGTATATTATTAACAATAGTGCTAAAAAATTTCCTATTCTACAATCTGTAGATCTAGATCTGGTTAAATGTGTCAAATTACCCTATTCCTAAAACTAACCTATGTTAATGTTAATCTAATCTACACTAATATATTTATACAAATATATGTCTAACACTGCCCTTTAATTGTTAAAATATGATATTGCTTTCTTTTATCAACAAGAAAAGGGAAAAGAATTACTTTCTCATGGCATGCTTACAAGAGGAAGTGTTTTGTGTTAGCTGAAATAATGGCTCTGCTAAACAACAGGAAAGATTGCTCCTAAGAAAGGAGACTACTAGGATTCCCTAAATGAAAATGAAGGTTTAATATATGATACAAGCAACAAAAGGACATATAATCTATCTTATCTTGATTTGAAAAACGTATAGGGCTCATCCTAATCAAGAGAAAAGTGTTAGAATGGGAAAATAATGCAATTGAATTTAAGGTTTATATATGCTAGCAAATTATAGAAAATACTTCTTATAATTTCCAACGGTTCAAACAAATATGTAATAATAATGGCTTTAACAAATAGATATTAAAACATCTTACGCATACTTAAATTCAATTATTGATGAATGAATTTGATATTAGATATGTCATCATGTTAAAGGAATAATTCATTTAACAAAATAATAATCTATACAAGACAAGACTAGAATTGACTGATAAGTAGTTATTAGTAAATGTAAGTGAGTCTGCTCAACTCTAATATCCAATTCTGATTTATATATGCACAATACATTTATAGAACATCAAAATAACATAAAATAAATTAAATTAATAATAGTACTAACATCAATTATTTATACTAATTAAATTAGAATTGAATAATCATTAAAGAAATAACAACAAGCCTGCAAATCATACAACAATGCACAAAAAATGAAAACTTGTCATTAGCTCCAAAATGTTTACTCTTGTATAGTCCTTTGAATTTCAAACTCTTTTATGAAGAAACTTTATAATAGTGCAAAATCCATGCCTTTAAAAGATCAAATCTCTACCATTCTACAGAGAAAGTCCCCCTTATTAAAATAGTGCAATTGAAGGTTTCCCTATATAGAATTCCCCCCTTTATAGGATGCACAAAAAGTATATTATTAACATAGGGACCAACATCGATGGAGACCAACATAGGGCACGAAGGGCTACCACCTATCACTGCAACATTTCCATCTCCCACAATGAACATAGGCTAGGAGGACTTCCCATCATCTGCTATAGAAGTCCTTCTCCACACACAAGTCTCGGGCTCCACAAATTTCTCCTGGTTGATCAGACCCTCGAGCTCATCAACTGCCTCTCTCGTAACTACCTTTGTCCATCAAGGTGTTGCCCATCGGGCTTCAATTTGACACTACCACGCTGTCCTCCAACAAACCATTAAGTGCCCAATCACATCCACACTTGGCCTTCTCTCATGTTTCCCTCCAACATTCCACGAGAGACCAAGTCCACGTTGTAGCATCTGCTCCTAGTTAGGGCATCCCCACACTTAGGAGACCCTTACACATGGATGCCCACAGACTTCACCAATCCACCCTTTGCTTCTGCAATAGAGGAGTTATTGCACAAATCTGGGCACATCAATATGTCCTCACCTAGGACACCATCAACTCATCATCCAAGGGAACGCCTGCAACACTCCTTGTTGTTGTTCTCTTTCCTTCCAATCTGACGTGACTGGTATCACCTTGGTCATTTGGTAGGCCTCCCAACAATCCATGTGAGCTTCTCCAAAAAACTCCTAAGGCCTCCTACAAGCATCCCATCAACTAATCTATGCTCTGGTCCACAAATAAAGGACCCAACACCCCTCCAAAACACTTCTATAATGATTTTATTCTGTGTTATGACAACCCTGGTTAGGGCACATGTTGCAACCCTAAATCCTTATGGCAGTTCACAAACAAGCCCTCAAGGGTCCGCAACATACCTTAGGAAGACTCTTCCTCACCCACAATGCCTTCTTAAGGGACTAGTCCACCCTTGACATTCCTTTACACAACTCCAGCTATGTGCTGAGGCCTGTGATCTAGCACGTCAACCCTAAATCGTGAGATAGTCCCCCTTTTCGGTGCCCAAACACACTCCCACACACAACGTTTTGAACCTAAGGTGATCAATCCACCAGCGAAGATACTCCCCTCTAGAACAAAAATATCAACCCTCTTTTCAACATCCCCCTTTTCAACCCAAAGACAGTGCGCTTCTCTTGCAGCTCACTCGACCTCCATCATAGAAATTCAGACCTCCTCCACGTTGTGTAGGGATACTCCTCCTTACTGCAGCTAGGGAAATCTCAAAGATCTTTCTTGAGAGGAGATTGCACCAAAAATGGATGATCAAAACAACATGCCATCACCCTCTTTTTATATCCTAAATAGGGGCTCCAACGAATAGATGAAGAGACACATCTCTTAGACTAATTTACATCAAGCCTACATGACTTTAAAACCAATAATTACTAGTCAACTCATAAAATTCATTTCTCCACTTCTATAACTTGGAATTCAACGATTTTCATAGCATTGGATTATCCTCTCTGCCTTCTATAATCTTATTCCATCACATGTAGAAATGTGCTTCTAGAATTGCCCCAAACATGATTGGGTGCAAAACCCCAGGCTTAGGTTCTAAGCCCACAAGCCTACTTGTGGTGCTTTGACCTCCAACCCTCGAACATTAGGGCTTGGAATACCTCCCAAGCTACACAAAAATCAACAATCTCTCTTAGCGAGGGAGGTACTTCCAAGACTAGGAAGTAACCATCATCATCCAACGACGACACTAACCCATCTGGCATCCATCACTGCAGCGTACCCTGTAGAATGAATCCAACAATCTTCGTAGTGCCTCTGCCTCATCATATCTGGACCTAAAGATCCCAAACCTCCATAGGGATGCTCCCTCTGAGGTTAGACTCCCTCTGAGCCTACATGATATCCACTGGCTCAGTCGTGCAAGCACTCATCCTCCAGGACCAAATACCACTCGTGCAAATCCCACCAATCTTGGATATGCAACATTGCGATCCAATGAAGACTCTAGCCTGCCAATATGTAGTCCATCACATGAAGCCATCTCAATCAACCTGATCTCGTCCATGCCCAAGAAACCCTCAATATGTCCCAACCATCCATGACAAGACATAGGAATTCCATGATCTATAAATCGCAACACAACATACTGAAGTGCTCTAGGTTCACCATCGATCCAACAAAACTCCCAGCCAATATCATCATGTAGTCTATCAAGACCACATCTCCATGTATTTAGATGAACCCCCTTCTCCATGATCCAGACACCCACAACTCCCTCTGAGTTGCTTCGCAGTGCATACTCTGATTCGTTGTCCCTCAAAGTAGCTCAGATACCCTTTGATACCATTTTGAATTTCCACAACCTTGGGTCTAGGTTAGAGTCTTAAAATATCTTACGCTACCAAACCAAGAATCTCAACGATACTACTATGCACAGTGAAATATAAACAACATTAAATCACATATGCATAGAATATAGACAACTTTTTAATTTTTTCAACCCAACTTCGTTATATTAAACAACATATAATACAACATTCTAGGGCTCTCGTACCAAGGATAATGGCCCTCATACATCCACCAGTACAAGATACAAAACTCGAACTTTGTGTCAGTCCATCGACATCTGATCTATCCTCAACAAGATACTCTGACCATTTGGTTATAGCGCACTCTCTCAACTCCTCTCAGTCATACCTTGTACCTGTCTGGTCTTGTGGCTCCCGATCTACAGCTCCTGCCTCTATCAATGCTCAAAGTCCTTCTGGCCACTGAATCTTGGTTGTCAATATTTTCTCTAGTTGTGCCTTAGTCCATCAAGGCATCAACACATCGAGATTCCTATCGAGTTGTTCACAACTCCACTTATGAACAACTCTCAATCTTCCCACTACTACTCCTTAGCTACTCAGGGACTTCTGCCCACTATGGTCTTCCTGCGCTGCACCGATGAAGACCAATATAGGGCTTCCACCTATCACTGCAAGATGTCCATCTCCCACAATGAAAATGGGCTAAGAGGACTGCCCATCATCTGCTATAGAAGTCCTTCTAAACACATAAATCTCGAGCTCCACAAACTGCTCCTGGTTGTCAGACCCTTAAGCTCATCAACTACCTCTCTCACAACTACCTTTGTCCATCAAGGTGTTTCTCACCGACCTCCAAATTGGACACTATCACGCTGTCCTCCAGCAAATGATAAGTGCTCAATCACAGCCACACTTGGTCTTCTCTCATGCTACCCTCCAACAATCCATGAGAGACCAAGTCCACGTTATAGCATTTGCTCCTAGTTAGGGCATCCCCACAATTAGGAGACCCTTACACATGGTTTCCCACTTCTTTCACCAATCCGCCCTTTGCTTCTGCAATAGAGGAGTTATTGCAAAAATCTATGCACATGAATATGTCCTCACCTAACACACCATCAACTCATCATCCAAGGGAACATCTGCCACACTTCTTCTTGTTGTTCTCTTGCCTTCCAATCTGATGTGCCCGCTGTCACCTTCGCTGCTTGGTAGGTCTCCCAACAGTCCATGTGGGCTCCTCCAAACATCTCCTAAGGCCTCTTACAAGCAACCCATCAACTAATCCATGCTCTGGTCCACAAATCAAGGACCCAACACCCCTCCAAAACACTGTCATAATGGTGTTTGATTCTGCATTTGTGACAGCCCTGGTTAGGGCACGTGTTGCAACCCTAAACCCTTATGAATATTCACAAACAAGCCCTCAAGGGGCTGCGACATACCTTGGGAAGCCTCTTCCTCACCAACGTTGTCTTTTTAACACACTAGTCCACCATTGACACCCCTTTACGCAACTCCAGTTGTGTGCTCAGGCATGTGGCCTAGCACAATAGCCCTAAATCGTGAGGTAGTCCCCCTTTTTGGTGCGCAAACACACTCCCACACACATTATTTTGACCCTGAGCAGCTTGGCCCAACAACAAGGCTACTTGAACTCTAGAATAGTAGTCTAGACCCTCTTTTCAACCCAAAGAGAGTATGTTGCTCCTGCAACTCACTCAACCTCCATCATAGAAATTCAGACCTCCTCCACACTGTCTAGGGCCTCTCCTCCTTGTTGCAGCTAGGGCAATCTTAGAGCTCTTTCTTAAGAGGGCATTGCATAAAAAATAGACGATCAAAACAATATTCCATCACCCTCTTTTTATAGCCTAAAGAGGGCTCCAATGAATAGATGAAGAGACACATCTATTGGACTAATTTACATCAAGCCTACATGTCTTGAAAACCAATAATTTCTAGTCAAGCTCAAAAATTCATTTCTCCACTTCTACAACTCAGAATTCGATGATTCTCGAAGTGTTGGATTCTCCTTTCCACCCTCTATCGTTTCATGCCATCACATGTAGAAATGTGCTTCTGAAATTACCCCAAACACGATTGGGTGAAAAACCCCAAGCTTGGGTTCTAAGCCCACATGCCTACTTGTGGCGTTTTGACCTCCAACCCTCAAACACTAGGGCTTGGAATACCTCTCAAGCTACACAAAAATCAACAAGAAGAAACCAAGTTGAACCAAAACTAGATAACTCAAAATAAGTCCATTAAATAAAGTCACATAGATGGTGAAATTGACTCAATATTTCAAACAATGACAATTCTTTAAACCACGAGATATAATCTGTTGGAAATTGTTAAATAAGTAGAGGAAATTAGGCAATAAAAATGATATGTGAGATCACTCGAGAACAAAACATCGTGCTAAACCTTGAAAGATCAAGAAGTGTAAAATCTAAATAATGCAGATAGGAGAAACCATCAACCAATTGAGTGTAATTTGAAGGGACAATTTTCCAAACTTTTTAATGGGGGGCCCTTTATTTTAGTTAAAATATAGGGAATTCATTGACATGCCAACACAACATCACCAATTTGTTACACACTAGGGATAAAATACCAAAGGAAATCGACTTGACTGCTTGGATTAGAGAATTCATAAGAGGAACAATGACAAATAATTCTAAAGGTTTAAACATTTGCCAAGTCATGGATCCCTTGGTAAAGTGGGCATGTATCATAATATCTTTGTGCCTTACTCCAGTTGAACAAGTGTCTGACATAAAATTAAATATGCTTGAGGCCATCAATAAAATTACCAAAATGGGAAAATAGTATAATTGGGTGGAGCATGTCGCTAACCATTAGAGAAATTTTGAGGTCTAAAATGGGTCTCCTAAGGAATATTATAGAATAATAATGGAAATAATAAAACAATATTAGATTACATAATCAAATTTTAAAGGAAGAAAAGAATAAACTTTTTTTTTAATTCATGTTTTCAACTTATCTCCCTACGATTTTACTTAAATTTTGTAGAAAATCCTGTAGGTTCACAAGCTCATGCAATGTACTAAGGCAAAAGACAAGAATCTACTTCTACTTTCAACCAGCGGAAGCCAATAGATCGATGAAACAATATGAAAAAAGAAGATCAATCAATGGCACATAACACAAGATGTATATGGGGAAAGCCACTGCTCAAAACCCCTTTATATGTATTGCATATATCAAAAATATGAGCGAAGATACAAAGCTTGTTCTCACTAGAACAATTCCGCACAAGTATGCTCAACTATCTCAGCTCACAAGTTAGCTCTTGGTCAACACTTAGCCAATTCTGCAGCTCTCAAAGCTCCTAATCTCTTGTGTAATTCCTAGGATGAATAGCCTATATTTAAAGGGAATTCATGCTTCCAAAACTGCGCAATCCAAACATAGGATCAATCTATGATACATACATGATATTTACACTCCAGTAAATAATACCATCGATAGTACATTGTCCCTACACTCTAGTCTCAACTGGGTCTTTCTCTTAACTGACATGCATGAGTTTCTCATGAGGGAATCTTCAGTTAACTAGA
>APFE030418885.1:82764-152313 GCA_000404065.3 Pinus taeda
GTCATGGCTAGTAGGGATCAGATCGAGTACTCGTACCAATGATTGCATTGGTAGCCTTATTCCATTGTTGTTGAACATTTATGAAGTTTCATGAAGTTCTAGGTAGTGGCCTGAGCCCTGACCCTAGCCCTAAAAAAGTGGCACAAAATCTGGGGTTGCTGGCTCATAACTGGCTGAAAATGTCTACGGTCGTTGGCATGTCTTGTTGTGGGAGTGACTGGAAGGCCTCAGTCACATGCATGGCTTGCCATGAGAGCAGTTGAGGGTCCATATCAGTGAAATGTCAAGTTTTCTCAGGGGTTGGTCACCTGGAAGGGTTGGTTGGCTCCTGAATGTCATGTAGCAAGTGTGGAAGGTCATAATGGTTTTGTTTTTTCGGTTACACTTCCTTAAATGTACATGTAGAGTTGAATCACATCATAGTATCATCTCGTCACATGTTTACTCCAACGCACTGGTTAACTTAGGTAAATGTGGGAGGAAGGTGTTACATAGCATGTCACATATTGAATTAGGACTTAACACGAAAAACGCATGGTACATCAATTCTTGTGATCTTGACCCCAAATAAATTCCCTACCAACCTTCAATTAAACACAAATTTGATCAAATCAGTTGACAAACAATTATAGTCTTATTGATAGCACCAACTACTTGGGAAACTCACACTGAAGCCTTTATAACGTTGACAAATGGTGAGCAGGAGTAAGAACAAGAAGTAGAAATGAACACAATACCCTTCAAAGTTGACTTGTCGGGTCCTCTATCAAAATATTCAAAGAAACCCACAAGTAAAGAAGCTGACAAATCTGTCGATGTCGAACAACAACGAGTCTCAATCAACGGGCAAGAGATTTTAATTGATACAAAACTCGACGACTCTAAGTTGTAGCAATGCCTCAACACAATTGCAAAGTAGGTCTTGAAGGAAGCAACAACAAAAGGTAAAGCATCCATAAAGCCAAGAAAGTCTCATGATTTTTTGGGGTCATTTTTCAACATAAATATTGTACTACCCTTGGGGGAGGCTAAGGATATTTTTATTGAAACAGTCAAATAGAATACATTGACAGAGTAGGAGAAAGAAACATATCAATAGTCGATGTCATTAAAACCTAGTGTCCAAAATAAAACACCACTCCAAAAGCAAACCCTAAGTTAGTCAAGTGGATGCGAAAAAGAGAAAGAACAAGTACCAGATATCGACCTTAAAATAGACAGATATGGAGGACAAAAATTATTTTTCCGCGGTTCCTACGGAAAATCTGTCGATATGTTCACAGACCGGGACCACTGTGGATGATTATTTAGCTTTTGACCATGAACTAACTGCAGAGGTCGATGCCCTTCCAACTCTCACTCGACAGCTCATTACCACCATCTCGATTCCTTTAGAATCTTCGGCCATCCGGGAATACACCGGCCCTCCGCTCCTCACAAGTTCCTCATCAGAGGTTGAATGCTGGCGAGATCCGGAAGTACAAACCCTAGGGCCAGATTTGGGTTCCAATATTGTAGGGGTAGGGACGGATAAACCCTTGGAGGGGTATCCTTCAGTACACATTAGTCGAGCACCGGTTCATTCTGCTCCTCTGGTCTGGGGGAACCCTCCCCTAGGCAACTTCACGGGCAACTTAACATACAGTGGAGGAACGTTGCGCGGAGGCAGATGCTAGATTATGAGGGGGTACCTTTCAGATGTCGGCGCTGCCACAAGGTGGGGCACCTATTCAAAGACTGCCCTCTCAACAAGTGGAATAACATGAAGTCAGCGAGACATTCTTCTCAGGATTCACCGAAACAGGAGGCTCAGTCGCATGAAGACCCTGCCAGAGAGGACCAGCCTCGTTCCTCTGATGATATTCATAGGAGTGCTACTCCTCGGTCTAGAGGAATAGCCACATTTTTGGGCCCTAGTTTGCAGTCTTCGGAACCAGCTCAGAGCGCTCCGAGAAGCGTGGTAGGCCACCCCATCGCCCCCCACCTCCTGTACCTGGTTCAGCAGCGGCAGCCTTGAGTGACTCTAATACATCGAGGAGCGGAACTCAGAGGCTAACTGTCTTTCCAAAGAAGGCGTGATTCGGGAGCAGGGCATCTAGCTTATCAGTGAACAGATTGATGGAGATCTCTACCAGTACTATCACAGGCCTTTTATGGACATTTTGGACTAATCATTAGATTCTAATCTCATATTATTGTACATATTTCTTTTGTTGTTTATGAACTGATACGCGGCCATTTATATGATTGGCACAGTACATGTTTTTGGTATTATCTCCCTGTGTGGATTAAGATAATATTTACAATGAGGGGGAACCCTCCCCTAGGCAACTTCACGGGCAGCAGTTATCTATCGATAGAAATATCGAAATATGCATATGCATCTACAAAATGTAATTTCTTTCTTATTAATGAAATTTCGAATTTTTCCATGGAAAAAAATATATATTCAACTCTATGGAATAGTCTTGATTGGTTTTTGAGGATATATAATATAATGGTTGATTTACTGGCTCCCCGCTACTTTGTGTCTCTTCTCTCTTCATTGTATTGCATATGATTATGTAGTTTACATGTTTTTCCTTCCTACTAGAAACCAATGCATACTTTCTGCTATATTACAACAACATCCTATTAGAGACCCCCCTCACCACTCAAAATATGAGAAGCTATGTTGTTATTACTATTGCAAATGAGGATGTACTTATACAGTTCATTACCTAGGTGACAAACGTATGATTTAACCCTAGATGGATTATTAGGATTTAAAATGAGGATGTGATTATACATTTCATTATCCAAGTGAAAAATGTATGATTAAACCCTAGAATGGAGACCTTCTTGTGTTAGTCCAATAGCATTGTGGATTTTCCTACCTTCCAGGAATCCAAACTGCTAAGGAGATATGTTCTCGAAGAGCACATATTTTAGCTTTAGAGTGATAATCTAAGAAATAATTTTATAAATAGTATTGCAGAGGGAAATTTTCTTGAAGATGTCAACGGATTCTGCATTGTCCACCTTTGGAATCAAGGCAATGAAAGTAGAATTGAAAGGTTCCATAATTTGACCAATGGTTTTGGAATACTTCGCAACATAAATAAGGTCATTGTTAATGAAGTCCAATCAATTGATGTAAAAGTCAATTCAATCCATACAACCCTAAACTCTTATGCTTCTGCAAGCTATATAAACTTTTTCTAGTTCATTCTTGGAGATTTCTGCCATCAAAGATTCATTACCTTCTTGATCAATGAAACAAGGAAAAAGACGATCTATAGCAAAAAATTGGTCAATAGATACTTTAATTTCCCACCTATAAATGTCCTTGAAATAAAAACATCTAGTAGAGTCAATGTCTGTGAATGTAATGACTAGTGAGAAATCATCTTTTTTTTATCCCCCACATAGTGTTCACAACCTTTCATTGATTTACCAATCGATGTAAGTACTTGATGTTTTCATCACCCTCTTGTAACCTAAGGCCTAGATTTTTAATCTTCACTCTTTTTCTCAGTCCAAAAGGACTTCCTTCCACTTTTCCTAAAGTGTTCAAATCCTTTCTTGAAGCTCTAGAGGGGGCTCCAAAGAGGTGTGTTGTTCACAAAGAAAAGTTAGTGTGGATTCTATATTCACCGGGAATTTTGAATCACTCTCTATTTTTTGTTTTTCCCAGGTTTCAATAATGTTTTTTTATCACTTTAGGTTACTTTGGAATTGTATTTTTGGGGAATCAGGAAAATTATAATTGTAAGGACTCCAGATTTGTTTTAACAACCCTATTAGAAAAGGGTCCTCTAATCAATGAGGATTCAACTTAAAAGGATTGCTAGCATATGCCAAATGGCTTGATATTAAGAATAATGGACACATGGTTTGAATCTTTCCCCACCGAAGTCCATTATTTAATTTTTAAGCTAGTATCTAGTTGGGCATAAAAGATAAGAAAGCAGTACAACCTTTTTGCAATCCTATTAGGTATAGATCTTCTATTCATCTAAGTAGGAAGAAATTTCTAAGGTAGGACATCATAGACCTTCATTTCCTCAAATAGGTCAATGACAAATTCAACTAAAGGATCTAAGTTGCATGCCCCCATATTTAGTTGCATCCCCACCTATAATCACACAAACTAGATAAAAAAGAGGATGGGAAGCAATATATTTCTAAAATTTTTCTCTCTTAACACATGGTCCATATATATTTACCTTAAAGAAAGATATGATGAGGTCCATCAAGCAGAAGCCTAGTACTAGTCCCGATTGGAACAAGCATGCTATGGAGAGATAGATATATCTAGGAATCCATCTTGATAATTGACACCCATAGTTGCTAGTGGCATCCAACACTATGAATTCCCACTCAAGTAGGGATAATTTCATCAACTATGTAGCTTTACCCTATTGAGAAATCTATAGGGCAATAGTTAGGATGATTTCTCTTTAACTTGATAATTGCTTGTGATGTTTTTTTTTACTTTTTCTTACTTATTATCTTCCTCTTCAATTATTACGTTATTCTTATCATCAAACAACTACCAAAACAAGAATACTAACAATACAAAACAACACATGACAGAGGCTACAAGTCAGGGCCAAAACCTCTCCACTTGAGATAAAAACCCACAAATCTCTTCTCTTCATATATATTCTTCAATTTATGAATTCCAAGACCTCTAGACCAAAACCAATACCCTTCCAAGACGAAGTTCAACCTTCTTGATGATGTTCTTCCTTTGTCGAAGTCAAAACTAGTCAAATCTCTTCCAGAAACATAACTTCGACCCCCAACTATAGGATTTCAACCTCTACTACAGGTCTGAAATTTCAGCGCTTCCAAGGCTTCTTGAGACTTTCTCTTGAATTTATCCTTCTTCTAGGGCTTGAGGATGAGCAAATGAGCCTTCCTTCGATTTTATTTTTGCACTTTCTCCAAGTTCGATCCTACAACAGCAAAACCATAACCCAACAACAAAAACCTAGCCTCCTTCCTTCGCACGTGTAAAGAGAGAGAGAGAGACAGAAATAACCCAATCACTTGATCTCAATCCTTCTTCTTCCTTCGATAGCCTTATTCTTCTTCTTCTTCGCTTACATGTTGAGAGAATGAATTGTGTCCATAGAAGATCGAGTTACCTCCTATATGTGGGCTTCCAAGGTGGACGAAGTACCCCAATTTAGGCTGACTTCTTAGCCAGCAAGCCGACTTGGCCTTGGAGGGTATTTTAACACTTTTAAATAAAAATGTAATTGTTTTTACACGTTACAATGTGTTTGATGGGGTCTTCATCATATGACAATGCCTCTTTTGACTTTTTGACCCAGGACAAACCCTAGAAGCACTCAATGAGCACTTGACCTCTAAAATAAAAGACCTTGAGCATGAAACACATAAAAAATAATGATAATAAATTTTCTTTTATTTTACAATATACAAGACTCAAGAATACATTTCACATTCATGAAGACCGAACCTAGTTACACATTTTTTAATGCTCCCTCCTAACTAGGGAGGTATTCATAAATGGTACATGGACATTCTCAATCTGAAGAGATCTCATAAGAAGAGTCAAATTGGAAAACCATCTGTTTAGCATCATACCAACCAACATTATCATATAGCAAGGCTTGACTAACAAATCTATGTCTCCACAAGATCAAAACACAATGCTGGCAAGACTAATGATTGATAGACACTATCATCATTGTATCTCAACACACATACCCCACCCAGGTGTTCATAGGGTATGTCCTTCCAGGACTATCCTTACCTTAAATTCCCAATCCTTAAAGAATATCAGTCCTCTACAACTACTCTTATCTTGGATGCCCTACCTCATCCTCAAAGAGTATCAGATGCCAGATGCATACCCAATCCTCCATTCTTTCTTCCCAAAGTGAAAACACGAATGATGTGTCTATCTCTCCCTCTCAACTACGGAGGATATATCAACCAATCCAAGCTTGCCTCTTAAGTAAACAAGCTTATTATTTTGAAGAGATTTCTTCAAAATGTCAGCTATTTGTTCATCAATGGAGATATATCATAGCTACAGCACACCATCCTGCACCATCTTTCGAATGTAGTGATACTTGTTATTTATATTCTTTGTATTTCCATGAAACAATGGGTATTCATACAATCTTATACAATTGGTGTTGTCACAATGTATCATTGTAGGGTCCATTGGTCCTTCAAACAAATCAGCGAACAACTTCCTCAACCAGACAACTTCCCTGCTTATTTCACAGGCTACAATATATTCAACCGATTCTTGCTTTCTATTCAACCAAGAGATCATGGAGGATCCCAAACTAAAACATCCTCCAATAGTGCTTCTTCCATTCTGCTCACTACCTCCCTAGTCAAAATCTGTATATCCAATCAAGTGGACATCATTCCTCTTATCACAATTTAGGCAATAGTGGATTATTCCTTGCAGATATCTAATTTTATGCTTGGAAGCTATCCAATGATCATGCTTGGGGTCTACTTGGAGCTGACTGAGAACGTTCACTACAAAAATATGTATGGTTGAGTATTTACCAAGTACACTAGCTAGCCAATCAATTGTCTATACCTGGTCGTATCCACTAGGCTTGACTCAGAAATTCTTAACCTCTTCAAGTTTGTGATCATGGGAGTTTTCATAGGTTCACAATCCATCATGTCAAACCTCTTCAACATCTCGATCATATACTTTCATTGACCTAGATAAATCTCATCAAGTCCTTTCGAAACTTCCAGTCCCAAAATATAGCGCATTGGCCCTAGATCCTTCATGTCGAATTTTGCTGCTAGTTTCTTTTTTCAAGCTTGGATATGACCTTCCACACCTGTCATCAGAAGATCACCCACATATAAAAGAATTATTATGGGCCCATCCTTCACAACCTTGATATAGAGATTCAGAACAACAAAACTCTTCAAGAAGCCCAATCTTTGTAGGTATGAACCCATCCTTGCATTTCATGCCCTTGGTGCTTGCTTAAGGCCATACAATGCATTCTTTATCCTATAAATATAAGTTTTTCTATCTTTGACTTCAAATTGCAATGGGTTCTCTATATAGAATTCTTCATCAATAGTGCCATTCAGGCATGCAGTCTTGACATCCATTCGATGGATGTTCCATCCCATTGATGTTTCCAAATACACCAGTGAGCATATAGTTGTATACCTTGTAGGTGTGACTGCCTCTTCATAATCGATGTCTTTTTATTGAGAGAAGCCCATAGACACAAATCTTGCCTTATATTTATCAGGTCTTCCATCTGTTGCATGTTTAATCTTATAGAGCCACTTGGAAGTTACCACAAATTTGTCTTCAGGCCTAAGTACGATCTCCCAAACTCCATTTTTCATTATCGATTGATATTTTTCATTCATGGCATCCTTCCATTCTTGATTTTTGGTAGTCATTTCAAAGGTGGATGGTTTCTCTTCTATTAGATTCGTCATATAGGCTGCATACCCGGAATATCTTTTGGGCTTCCTACTTTCCCTAAATGTGCCTTTGGCTACTACATGTCCCTCTGCACTAATGATAGTGAATGTAAAGCTATCTTTAATGAAAAAAGGAAATGATTACCTATTTGATGAAAATGAAAGTGTTGAATGGAAAATGCTATAAAATGACATGAAATTATCTAGCTAAGAATTGACACACATTACTTGCAGAAGAGAACTAATATAACCTTGCATGCTATCATTTATCTATCTGGACTAAGTAGGCATGGAAATTATCCTAACACTGCTATGACTGATGTATGCATGAACTAGCTATCTTCTCTTAAAATTGCAGAAAAAGAGTCTTTTGATTTTCAATTTAGAAAAAGGCTAAGCTAAACAATTTGAACTTTTGCAAGGGAGAGAGGCCTGGAAAAGTTGGTCTAAAATGGAATTGAGGGGCATGGAATTCAAGTGGAGGGCCTACCCTATGCTCAGATCAGCACTTTTGCTCAAAACAAGGTAAAACAGGCTGCTACAGGATTTCATGTAGTTACTACATGATGTCCTGGTTTTCTATAGGAAACTAGTTGAAGGTTATAGTAAGGTAGGAGAGGTGAAATGAAGTGTTAGGAAGATATATGATGGTGGAATAAGGTGTAGGGAAGGTGCACAGTGCCCAAGGCTCAGCACAACACTTCAAGATGGTTGGATTTTCTCAAGGTGGCTTCCCATGGTGGCTATAAAACAAAAATTCGAATTAGGGGTTGGTAGGCCTTGGCAGTAGGTGGAGAAGGCTTAGATGAGGCTAGTGGAATGAGTTCCTCCTCGCAGATCAATTGATCCTGCAACAACACGTGTTTTTCTCTTCATTTATGCATAAATTCATATAAATATGGAAAACATGAGTTGAATTTGAGAAAACTGATTTATTGATGGCTAATGACTATATCTATGGAATGAAATGCCTTCTTAAACTACAACAAACACAAGAAACAAAATGACAACTGTAGGGGCTTCCAAGAAATTATAAATAGTGATCTATTCAACAAGGAATCCTAAGTTATGAAATGATCAAAAGATAAATCTATTTTTGGGGTTGCAAGAGTGGGGCCCTCAAACCATGATCCCAAGAGGGAGATTGGGAAGAGGCCATTTTCACGAGCTTTTCTAAAGTATTCTCTTTCACTATTGTGCCACTGATCTACTTCTTCAACTAATGGAAGAAAAACTAAACAATCATTCAAATACTTGTAAATTAAACAAAGCAGGAATAACTTCAGCGGCTAACTATGATTTTAACCTAAGAATACATGTACGAAAAGAGGAACTTCTGCTGCTAGGGTTGGGCCCTAACCCAAGAGCTTCAACCCTCTGAGTCAACTCAGTGTTGGATCAAGGTAAACCTTTTCATTATCATCAAAATGTCAAAAAGTAACATAAGAGTAACAATCACAATTCCTTAGCTCCAAATTGCCTCTTGTCTACAGCAAAAATTTGAATCCTAATGAGGCCCATGGCCTTCTTATTTATACAAATTGAAGCTACAAACAACTTCCTAAAAATTAGGGACGTTTGACTCCCAAACTCGAGATTGAATTGTCTTCAACTCTCACTGGCTTGGTTGCTTGTAGCTCCGAGCTAATGAGATTTGGTGGAGGAAGCTTCGAATGATTGAGGAGTTAAGGAGGGAGACCAAATCTCATAAAATCCCTCTTGCTTGTCCACTTCAAGTTCCTACACTTAAATTAGCCCAAAATTACTCCAATCCCTACATTTAATACATATTAGGCTACATGACATAACATCTCAACTTTACCCTTCTCACTAATCAAAATATAATAAAATATGTAAAGAAATGTGAGAAAAAATGATTTTAATACGCTGGAGAGTGAAATTAAGACCCATATAATTTACCTATTGATGAGCCTCGTCATCACCCATTACTGAAGGTGTTTCTCATCCATATCTTTGATAACTCTTCTGGCCTCTCTGACATCCCAAGCCTCTGTTGATGGAATTTCCTCTTGAGGATAGAACCCTTAATGTTTCTCTATTTCTTCCCACTAATTTCTTTCCTCCTCTTCCTTCCTACCTTCTATCAAACCCAACAGCAAGGGTGGACTGAGTTTCAACCCAATCCCATTGATTTTTAGTCTTTGCATGGTATTCTTATACAATGGGGTCTTTTCCAGTGCATTGCTCAACCTCTCAGGGGAATGGTACTCTCTGATCCTTATATTGTGTGGTAGGTTGCTCCATCTCCGTTGGCATGCTTGTTGGCTTTCATTTCCCAACAACCTCGAGGTGTCTTCAAAGTGAGTGATGGCCTATTCTTGTGTAGCTAGGTACCTTGGTGCAAGTTGGGCATCATTGGAGACGATGTTATGGGTGCTAATGACAACCATTGAATTTATCTGCTCTACTCTGATGTAAAGGGGCTCCTTTTCCAATTTTCTCTTGACCTCCTTAGCCCTAGCCTCCTCATGACTCATCCACAATGCAAGCGCCATTAGTTGTAAATCCCCCAAATTTGCATTGGGGTCCCACACATTCAAATCTGTTAGGGCCAAGTTGTGTAGGTAAAATTCAGATATCTTTGGCTTTATCTTCTAGGTTTCTCTTGTCACATAGTTCAATGAACTGCCTATAGTCTTGGAAAGGCATAGTCCTCTATTTTGCTAGTGTCTTGATCTGAAATTGCAGTGATTGATCTTTGAGGTATAGTGCATATGATCTTGATGGCATCCTATGTTGAAGTGCTTCCATGGAGAGGCTTTCCATGGTGGCCAATTGGCTCTCTTTTTCCCGCAACTACCTCCTTAGCCATGTGTTTTCTTCCTATAGTTGAGATCTCATAATTTGTTCCCTTTCTCTCATCTCACTCAACTCCCTACCCATCTCTAGAATTCTCTCTTCCATATGGCCCACATCTTTTACCTTCTTTGACTTGGAAATTTGCATCCAACAATGTGTCCTTCCTCTCTCTTTCTCAAGCTCAAAGAAGATAGGGATGGAAAAATTTTGTGGTATTACGCTGCCTCCCTCAATGGATTTGTAGTAAGAGCTCAGATTTGGTTGTGGGCTAGGATATTGCAGCTCTTGGAACCCCCCCTCAAATGTGTTTGGAGAAGTTGCCCCCTCCCGCACTCTTGTTGTTGCTTCCTTGCCTTTTCTCTGTCCCTATTGTCCTTCCTGTAGCTTTTTATGTGTTTCCTATAGTATTGACAGAGTTTCATGTAGGATTGTTTGAGGATCTTGTAGAAGGCTTTTTCCTCTCTGTTATGGGGTCACAGGTGTCTTGTCTTTCTCTGCTAATGCTGACATGGTGACAGGTTTCCTAATATAGGTGATGGGAGACTTTGGGGTAGCTTGTTTTGATGTGCCCTCTTCAACTTTTATTTCTAGGGAAACTATCACTTCTTGCTTTTTTGGTGACTCCTCAATTATGATTGGAGTCTTGGTGGGTGTTTGTGGCCCCCCTTGTTTGATCCTGGTGCTTCTCTTTTTTTTGAAATAGTAGGGAGTCTGCCTTTGTCTTCTCCCTTTTAACTTGACAGGTGTGCTTAGGGCAATCAAGGCAGCAACTGCCTCCTTCTTAGTGGGTTCAAGGTACAACCTTGGAGATTCCTCCCCTTCTTGGGTATGTTCCTCAGGGCTTGCTTCTTCCTTCTGCTCTTCCTCTTCACTTTTCTCGTCTTCTCTTTCTTTTCCATCTTCCTCCTCTATTTTATCTATTTCTTCCTCCTCTTCTTCTTCTTCAAGTAACTTCATATTCTTCTGCCTCCTCTTCACAACTATAGGTTGGGTCCCTATCATATTCAAGGGCTTGGATTTAAATTACAACCTCTTTGTCCATGTCTCTAAATGTGGGCCATATAATAGGAATTCTCAGCTGGCTCAAGGCATCCTCTAGTATTAGCTTAATGAGTCCATGATTTGCAAATTACTGATGTTTCCCCTCTTTCACCTTTAGGCTCATGTCTATTATTGATTGCAACAAGAAGTAGGGTACACTGAGTCTTCTGTCAATGGGTAACTCCTCTCCAAATCTCAACTCATGGAGGAGTCTAAATTGGTAGCCATAGACTATACTGAGCCTCCCTTCATAAGAAATATATTTGAGAATGTGATAGCTCACCTCATTCCAAGGATAGGGAAGGCTCTCCCTTCTGATCCCATTTTTGTCCTCAATTGGCTCTTCATCTTTTAAGAAAAAAAATTCTTAGCAAAAGTGTTGCTAGCCTTATCCTCCTTTCTCCATTGCACCCCTTCAGGAAGTGTAGTGATTCTGCTAATTACCTCAGAATTAATTGTAATTGAAAGTCCTCGTACCATAGCATAACATTGGTTCTAGCCTGAGGGTTGAGTGTCATGGCAAATTTTTGAGCTACATCATCATCCTACCCTTTGAGCAGCTCAAAGAATCCCAACCAGTGATGTCTTCTAAATATTTCTCTCACAGGGGGATGGAGGTGTATCCTGGATGTGTTTGTGGGTTCCCTTCTGAAGAATCCTCTTGTATTTCTCTTCTCTGGTGCTGATTGTAAGGAGTTTGGTGGGTTATCTTTAGTGTTTTTAAGGGTGACTGATAGTTTAGAATTTTTGGAGGATGTCTGCAATTTTTCTTTCTATCCCCCACAATTTTCTTTAACATCACAAAATTCTGTCTAAACCCCAATCCCATTGTAATTACTAGGAAATTCAAATTTGTTTCTCTTTTCCCTTTCCTAGCTATCATTTCAAAACACAGGAGATATGGACCACCTACCTTCCACTGTGATGCTCTGGATAGGAGGATTGTTGAAAAACTAGACCCTAGGCACCCCCTTGCGGCATTTTTTTGTGAATTTCCAAAGCCTCCTGCAACACTCTATGTTTCCTATAGTTGTTCATGTAGTTTCATTTCCTGTAGGGTGGCTAAAACCAGTTTGCTTCCTCGATGTCTCTCCAAGGTGATCCCGGTCTCCCTGATCTCGAAATGAACGATGGGTGCATGAAAGTTTGGAATTTTTTCTATTTATGGTTGATTCCTTGGAGCGCTATGTTGGTTGGCAGTGTACGATATTTCCTCATTGGGATCGTTGGCCCACCGTTGGTTATCATGCAGCCTCCCCTCATAATCATCACCCACTCTCACACAACTTAATTCGACCACCTTTTCAACTGATGCTCCTTGGTGTGACATTGCAACGTGGCATGCTGACTAGGAGTTTACTTTTTGTCTTCAAGCTGAGGGTGGCCAAGTTAACTGGCCACCTCCAACATATAAAAACGAACTTTTTCATATTCCTACACCTTTATCATATCGTACTTGGGGAATAATTTGGATGAGGTGCCATACCTATGCCTTCCTTCACTTCGTCGATGCATGTTGGAGGGAAAATTTGTTGTGCTTTTTGTTTTTCAGGTAAGTGCTCTCCCTTGGTCATCTTTCTGTTGATTTCTTCTTGCTGATGTAGTTGTTTGCTTTGTTGTGGTGTGCAAGTGCTTGGTCTTTGTTGTTGGTGTCGAGCTCTACATAGGAGTCACAATGCATGTAGAAATGTTGGAGCTCCTTATTTGTATGGGTGGTGAAGGAGAATGAATCAATGGTGTGTTGTTGTTATAACATAGGCTGCTACAGGGGATCCTATAGCTACTACATGAAACAATGTAGCTGCCTTTTCTTCATTATTTTTTCACTTGGAGTGGTGATGGGTGGTGATGTAGGAATGGGGAGATGGTAATGAAGTAGATGGAGTGATAGGTGAGTGATGCCAATGATGGAATGTCCCTTAGACTCTCTTTTTTGCATTTTTTCATTTTTCTTTTTTTTTATGGACACAGAGGTGGGTATGGTCATGAGCTAGTGTTGGGTGAGAGATGGTGAGGTGTAGGGTCCTCTTTTTTAACCTATAATAGCCTTGCATCATCATTTTCCAATCAGGACTCCTTTCCTGGAGTGTCTCAGGACATCCTGTAGTATTATAGGATCTTCTTGTAGTAACTACAAGAAACCCTGTAGAAGCTATAAAAATGCATAAAAACTAGTTTTTGATGCCTGGAAGTGATGATGGATGATGGAGACATGGTAGGCATGGAAGATGTGAAGTGAATGGAGGAAGAATTGGTGTGATGCTTGGCTTGTTGTCCCTTATACTCTGAGTCCTTTGTTGTCTTTAAAAACCTGCAAAAATCACAAAATTATATTAGTGGGCAGGTTTGAGGTCCCTGCCATGGCACTTTGTTTTTCATTTTTTCTCTCATTTTTTTTTGAAAGACACACAGGTCACCTCAAAGGAGGTTTTCATCCGATTTCCCTGCCCTAGGCGCCTCAAGGGAGGTTTTCGCCCAAGGATCTTTTTATTTTCCCTTTTTGCACTCCTGGGTTGCCTTAAGGAGGTTTTCAACCCAAAAGTTGGCCTCAGGTGCCTCATAAAGGTTTTCACCTAGGTCCCTTATTGTTTTTTCTTTTCTCCTTTTTTTTCCTTCTGTTTTTCCAAAAATAAAAACAGTCTTCAAGAATTTGGTGAGCTAGAAGCTGAGACACTTCCAAGCACGTTCACTTCCTTACTGATGGTACTGATGAACTCCTCCCTTGACAAAGGTCTTTTATAGGCTTTCAATCTGTATCCATTGACAATCAAGGGGATAACTTCTTCGTCAATGGTCCTGGTTTGCACAACCTCGTTTTCATGGCACTTTTCTATCAGATATGAGCCCAACCACCTGGTCATCAATTTTCCTTTGAAGTCCTTGAACCTAGAGTCATCTAGCAGAGCCCAGTCTCCTTCTTGAAAAACCTTTTCCTTGATGTTTTTGTCATACCAAACCTTTCTCTATACTTGAAAAACTTCAGTGTGTTGGAGGGTCTGCATCTTGAATTCATCCAAACCATTGAGGTAGAGCTCTCCTGCTATGCCTTTGTAACATCCAAATCCAACTGTGTTGTAATTCTCAAATTGTTGTACTCAAACTCAATGGAGAGCAGGGCCTTATTTCCATAGACCAAGTCATAAGGGGTGAAGCCAATGGTTGTCTTCCAATTTGTATTATAGGCCCAAGTGGCCTCCACTAGTCTGTGAGCCAAATCCTTTTTGTCACTGCTCACAATCTTGGTGAGAATTCCTTGCAAGGCTTTGTTAGTAACCTCTACTTGTCCATTGGCCTGAGGATGATAAGAAATTGACTTCTTGTGTTTGATCTTATGCTCCTTCAACAAATTCTCAATCAGGTGTGATGTGAATTGAGCTCCTTGATCAGTGACAAATACCGAACCTAGTTACACTTTTCTTCAACAACGTACCCCAAAAGCGGGGGAATGGAACGTCGACAGAGTGTATATGTTGCAAATGTTGCCTTTTCTTTTAAATCGTAGTGGAATGTATTGTTATTATTCATCTTCTTTCTATACCTTTTTTAAAGTCTATATATTCCATGGGCGTAGGCTCCACTTTACAATTACTTCACTCCTCTTAATATTATAAAAAACAAAAACAAATCATAGTATAGGTGTGAAAAGAGGTGAAAGAGTTTTTCCCAAAAAACAATCTTGGTCAACATGGTTCAATGATGAAGTTTTATGATCTGTTGTGATTAAACATTCAAGGAATTCTTATTTCAACATACCTACACAATGTGAAACATGATGATTCGTCTATTTGGATAATTAGAGGTTGGGTATTTAAAACATGTTGATAGTGAAGAGCGTTACATTTATTTGTACGATAAGGTAGAATAATCTAGTGCAAAATTTGCTCATCTCAAAATGATGGTGTGTTGTGATTATATAAGAACAACTTTGTATAATTGAAACGATGCTTCAACATGAGTAAATAGAGGGTCGCCATTATGACTTGAGACGATTTCATGGGTTGTCAGCACAACTCAATTAGAGGCTAGAAACTATTGACTGAAATGAGAGCAATCGTCCATCATGCACAATAGGATCATAATATTAGAAATTTCCCATTAGTTTTGGCATGTTGGGTTTGATCATTATCCATTCATAAAGCATATATGTTCCATGACCTAGGCATGAATTCCATTACAAACAAACCACATATTCATTTCATGGGATTTTGTGATGGTTATCAATTAGATTAGTGTTTGCTACATTCCCCTTTTCCATCTCTTAGTGAAGTGAATCAAAATCCTAGCAAGTCCAATTCTCCTTGGTTAGGTTATTGTTTGTTCCTTTCATGTTTTCCTTTTCTTAACCAAAGTAAAACGAAATCCTATCTATTTCAATACCTCTCTCAAGTGACACTTGTGAAGAGAAGATCTACGATCACATTCCTTATTTATGAAATTCTTAGTCAGTCCCCTCTCCTCCCTTACAACCAACTTTGAGAAACAAGACTTGAGGTTAGAATTGATAAACCATAAAGTTTCATAAATGTAGAGTCCATGAGTATAATGTAAGGAGGTGCTACATCATAAATAATGTCATCCTTCGTCAGTTTGATGCCATATTTACACTTTTAAGTTCTTGAAACAACTTTTCTTTGGTTGATACTATAGAAAAAAGTATAATTCCAAATGCTATATTGTTCACATGAAGAGATGTTGGATTATTGAATTTCATGTCTTCTCAGTTTCACTACTAGTAATGACATAGAAGAAATTAACATTAATCAAACATCGAGCCTCCACTATGTCTAAAATTGTTGCTCCAATTACAACCACTTTCACAATAGGTGACTTAACACTAACAACTTTGGAGCGCAACTTAGGTGGACAACTAATCATGGGCATGATAAAGTGCAAACAAACTAACCGCTAAGAAGAATTCAAAGCTTTAATTTATTTTCTTTTGTAGGAACCATAACCTTTGAATGTTAGTTTCTTGTTATCTTTTACTATTGTGGAGAAATTTGTCTAATTTAGAAGCCAGTGAAGGAAACTAAAGATGCATCGTGACTTTAAAAATAAAAAAGAGTTTTCTTGTACAAAAAGGCAATAATGTTGGCACTGTGAATGTTGTTTGGAAGAGAACTTGAACCTTAGACGCTTCATTAAGGGTTAGCTTTAAAGTTCATAATTTTCTTAAAATTATCAACTTTTATCAATTTCAACAATAAATTTTAAAAAAAAAAATATTATATATATATATAATATATATATATAGTAAGCCCAAGTTACTCAGTTGGTCAAAAACCGTGCCTCGCCATCGGGAGGTCACAGGGTCGAATCCATCCCAAGCCCCTTTTGGGGTCAGTCTTGCCAGTAAGGCCGAGGGGCGATTTAGCCCTAGCCATCGCCCAGATTTTTCCATGGACCGGAAGCGATCACTCACTACCAGGGTGCCTTCGTGAACCACATGCAAAATATATATATATATATATATATATACTATATATCAAATTGAAGAATTTTGTTGGCTCTTTCAGGTGAGCTTAAAGAAATAAAAGTTGGAAGAACGAATCACATCGTTGCAGCAAATGGTCTCAATCTTGCCAAAATTATTTCAAGTGATACATTTTTTTAATAAAAATTTCAGCATAGTCCACAAGGTCTTGGAAAGACGATGATCAGGTGCTTTGCTAAGGCACTCCTTGATGTGAAGTCACTAGTTCAATTCCCCGCCTTGATTGGGGTGATATATTGGACATGATGATGAAGTCAACATAAACAATGTTCATGTATTGTTTCTCTAAAGAGGTAAGGCAGTTCCCACGTAAAATTTTAATGACAAATGCACACAACGTCGGTGCTTCTTGAGGCCATAGGATACATTAGATTTTTCTTCAAATTAAGTCCAGGGAAATTAATATTTCCTCTTAATTTTCAAGTTTTTGCAGCTTATACTTTGTTCGAGAACATCATATTTCCTCATTTAGAATTTTTTGTTTTCAAGGCTACGAAGCAACAGTTCATTTCTCAGTAAATTCATTGTTGCAAGCACTGAGCATTGTTGAAAAATGTGTAACTAGGTTTGGTCGTCGTAAGTATGAAATGTATTTTTGCTTCTTGTAAATTATGAAATAAATGAAAATTATTATTATTTTTTTTGGAGCATGGGTTTCATGCTCAAGGTATTTTATTTTATAGTTCAAGCACCCATTGAGTGCTTCTAGGGTTTGTCCTAGGTCAAGAAGTCAAAAGAGTCAATGGCATAAGTTGAAGACCCCACTGGGCAGATTGTAACTTGTAAAGAAAAATATTTGTCTTTAAAAGTGTCGAAACACCCTCCAAGACCAAGTCGATCTGGCAACTAGCAAGTCAGCCTAAAGGAAGGGCCACGTCCACCCTTGAAGAAGCCTCTATATAGAAGAGGACTCATCCTCCTTGAAGACACTCACTCATCTCTCATTCTAATGAAGAAAGAAGGAAGAGGAAGCAAAGGAGAAGAAGGACGAAGAGGTTTTGTGTTTGGGCTATCTTTTCTCTCACACGTGCTAGAGAAGACTAAAGTTTTTGTGCTGGCCCAGGGCATCCTTCTACAATTTTGATCTTGGTGGAAAGGGGGAAAAGAGGTCAAGCAAAGGCTACCAAGGGTCCCTCTTAAGATCCAGAAGTCAAGGAATGGAAGGCAAAGGTCAGAGGAGGTCTTTAGAAGAAGATCGAACTTCCAACGTGTGGCAGCAACAGTTTCTAGGGGTCAAAATTTCAGATCTGCAGTAGGAGGCCGAAAATCTTGCAGCAAAAGGTCGAGAAGGTGCTACTGGAAGATATTTCATTGGGTTTGACTAAATTGAAGTTGGCACATCACTCAAAGAGGTTGGTCTTGGTCTTGGAGGGCATTGGTCTAAGTCTTTAGGTCTTGGAATTCGTCAATTGAAGAATCTATAAGGAAGAGAAGATAGGTTTTCCTCTCGAGAGGAGAGGTTTTGCCCTGGCTTGCAGCCTATATATTATATCATTGTGCTTTTTGTTTTGGTAGTTGTTTGATGCTTCACACATAATAATAAGGAAAAAATTTAATAAGTAAAAAGGAACCACAAGCAACTATCAAGTAAAGAGAATGAATCATAATCATTGCCCTATTGAATTATCAACATGGAATCAGAGCCAAGGTGACTAAGTCAAGGAAGGGAATCTTATCAAGGGACACTCAAGGATCAAATCTCGAGGAAGGCATCAAAGTGAAGACCATCTTAAATTCAAGATATACAAACATATCGTCAAAACCCTAGATCGAAGAATAAATCTACACCAAATGAAGTCTTGGGATCATCATCAAGAAAAGAAGGCCAAAACCCTACATCTACTCAAGTTGAATATATCTACGAATCAAGGTAGCTTTAAGTTTATCCATCCAAGAGAGGCACTTCAAGATCAATATTAAATCATCAATCGATGAAGTGTTCCTAGGATCCACTCATAATCAATTTGAAGTTGAAGTATCTTGAATACTATTCATCCAAAGGAAGCTAGATCAAAATGTGTTTCATCAAGATTCAAAGCAGATCTCTCTCATTGAAGCAAGATCCTTACCATTGAAGACATCATCAAGAAGTCATCACTAATCTTCATCAACAAAGAACCCACCACCAAAGGATCCAAAGGGATCTCCCTCTCTATGGAATCAAGGATCATTATTGAAGAAAACTATCTTCATCAAGGAGAAGTTTTCTATATCATCATCAAAATCAAGGAAGCAGCAAGGAGAAGGAGTGTCCTATCAAGTAAGTATCTTTATGTCCACATTTGAATCTGACAAAAATTATTTTTGCAAGGAAAGCAATAAATTGGTTGGGGCTTCAAACTATCTTGCATGGAAGAAAAGGACATATATGAATCTCACTGAAAATGAGGTTATGGAATATGTCAATGGATCAATCACTAAACCAGGAAAGGAAGATGCTCAAGCTCTTTCAAAGTATATGAAAGGGGAAGTTATGGCTCAAAGGATTCTCATAGAATCCATCAAGGATCCCCTCATCCCATATGTATCTAAACTCAAAACCTCAAAAGAAATCTATGACAAACTGGTAGAGTTGTATTCCATAAGCAATGTTGGAGAATTTATCTCATTAAGGCAAGAACTCTATAAGTTGAAGATGTCAAGGGAAGATGGAATAGCCTCATACTATATGAGGATATCCGATATTCGGGATCAACTTCAAGCTCTGGGAGAAGTCATGTCTAATAGAGAAATCACTACAGTTGTACTAAATGTACTACTGGAGGAGTGGGTTAAATTTACTTCAAGTATTTATGGGAACAAAAAACTACTCCATTCCAAGATCTATAGTCACTGTGCAATATTGAAAAATCTATACTAAAAGCCAAATCTGATGTGGGAGCAAGTGAGCAAATCAAGCTTATGCTACAATGACAAGAAGAAAGGGAAAATTTAGAAAGTTTGGTTCTGGAAAAAGGAAAAGGGACATGACTAAGATTCAATGTTATGGGTGTCAAGAATACGGACACTACAAAAGAGATTGCCCTAAGATCAACAAGGACAATAACAAAAGAGGAAGAGAAGAAGCCCATGTCACTGAAGAAGTGGAGGAAGTTGAAAAGAAGAAACCCAAGAAAAAGGAAGAGATCTCTACTATGACTGAGATAGTCTTCCTCCCTTAAGTTCTTTTCAAGTTCCTAAGTCTTCTGTTGTAAGATATGGCTATCATGATTCACTAAAAAAAATAATGGGATGCATCATGGCATCATAGAAGCATTGAAAATAAAGAGCATGTGACATCATCATGGAGAAGCATGAAAGATGGTTGAAGCATGGGAATCAACCATGGAAAGACATAGCTCTTGGGAACCTCATTGGAAACATAAGTGGCACTTATGGAAAAGAAAGAAAAAGGTCATCTAGTACAAGGCTCATCATACATTTGTCAAAAGGAAACATCTGCTAGATGGGGATACTCTAGATCCTCAAGATTCTCTGATGGAATCTTAATCAAAAGGTTCACCAATCAAGAGGGGAAGCAAGTGTTTCATCAAGAATTCCAAACTTGTGGAATTCATGGGATGATGGTATGATGACATAAAAGGAGAAGTGGATCAAAGTAGTGAAGCTTTTTCAATCAAGGAAGTCGTTGCAGGAAGTATGGACGACCTAAAAAAAAATGAGGTATGTTTGTTTATATTCAATATTGAAGAGTCATGTCATATGGTTGCACGTAAAATGGATCATTGTTCTATCTTGAGAACATGATAAAAAGTAAAGGGATATCCTCCTCTAAAAGGATGCAAGGCATGAGTCACACATTGTCTAGACGAAATCAACATAATATGTCCTCATATGTAATATGAGGTGGTTGATAACAACTGGAGGAATTCTGATTGGAAAATCCTAGGAATGAAATGTGTGAAGAAAGGAAGGAAGAGATTGTGGGATATGCAACCATGAAAAAGCAATTGACATCCGAGAAACCAAGAGATCTGACTAGGATATCTCCAAGAAAGATATGTAGACTCTGATAAAGTCTGAAAAAGAAAGAGAACGTTGACAGAGAATATCTTTGGGAGATGTGTCGATATGCATTGAGGATGCTGATGCAAACTAGAAAACGTCATGATAAAATACCATTACAAAGGTAATTTTAATTTAAGTGTTCATTTATTATTTTTGAACAAATAGTTGGATGGGCTTACGCAGAGCTATTGAAGAAAGATCTATGGATATCTTCCACCATTGTTTCCCATGTAGTAGGATGGAAGGTCCTTAAGGAAACATGGCATGAAAGAAGGCAACATGGCATGAACGAAGGCCAGATATGGACACATGGATCACTTTCCGATGATGACATGACTAACTCATGAATGAAAGTGATGGATGGTTTTTACCCAAAAAAGAAGTCCCAAAACATGAAGACTTGAATAACAAAAAAAAGTTCATGACATCATGAGGAGGAGTTCTTCAAGCAATTGGTTGTCCCATCATCTCCCCCTGGGAAGCTCTTGTAGGTCCCTACTTAAGAGGGAGCCTGGAAACAAATTTCTTACTTGGAAGAAACTTGGAAGCAAAATTCCTAAGCCAAGAGGGAGCTTAGGTACATTCCTTCCGCAGGAATGAGCACATTCCTTTATTGGAATAGATATGTCCTCCCTAATTAAGAGGGAGAGATAGACACATCATTCTTGTCTTCAGTTAAGAAGACAGAATGGAGGATTTGGTAAACATCTGGCATCTGATGCTCATTAAGGATGAGTTAGGGCATACAAGATAAGAGTAATCGTAGAGAACCAATATTCTTTGAGGACTAGGAATCCAAGATAAGAATAGTCCTGGTGGAACACACCCTGAGAACCCGAGCAGGGTATGTTCCAAGAGAGACAGTGACGAGAGTGTCTATACATCATTGGTCTCACCAGCATTATGCTCAAATCTCGTGGAGAGATAGAGTTGCTAGTCAAGGCCTTGCTATGTGACAATGTTGGTTGATATGATGCTAGACATATGGGTTACCAATCTGACTCTTCTTATGAGATCTCTTCAAATCGAGAATGTCCATGTACCTCCTATGAATACCTCCCTAGTTGAGAGGGAGTGTTGAAAAATGTGTAACTAGGTTTGGTCTTCATAAGTATGAAATGTATTTTTGTTTCTTGTAAATTACGAAATAGAAGAAAATTATTATTATTGTTTTTGAAGCATGGGTTTCATGCTCAAGGTCTTTTATTTTATAGGTCAAGCACCCTTAAGTGCTTCTGGATTTTTTCCTAGGTCAAGAAGTCAAAAGATTCATTGTCATAAGTTGAAGACCCTACTAGGCACATTGTAGCTTGTAAAGAAAATTATTTTTGTCTATGAAAATGTCGGAATACCCTCCAAGACCAAGTTGGCTTCGCAGCTGGCAATTCAGCCTAAAGGAAGAACCACGTCCACCCTTAAAGAAGAGTATATATAGAAGAGGACTCGTCCTCCTTGAAAACATTCACTCATCTCTCATTCTAGTGAAGAAAGAAGAAGGAAGAGGCAACGAAGGAGAAGAAGGACGAAGAGGTTTTGTGTTTGGGCTATCTTTCTCTCTCACACGTGCTAGAGAAGACTAGGGTTTCTACGCTGACCTAGGGCATCTTTCTACAAGTTCAATCTTGGTGGAAAGGGAGAAAGAGGTCAAGCAAAGGTCAGAGGAGGGTTCTAGAAGAAGATCAAAGTTCCCACGTGTGGCAGCAACAGTTTCTGGGGACAAAATTTCAGATCTGCAGTAAGAGGTCGAAAATCTTGCAGCAGAAGGTCGAGAAGGTGCTACTAGAAGAGATTTGACTGGGTTTGACTAGATCAAAGTTGGCACATCACTCAAAGAGGTTGGTCTTGGTCTTGGATGGTTTTGGTCTCAGTGTTAAGGTCTTGGAATTTGTCAATTGAAGAATCTATAAAGAAGAGAAGAGATTTAAGGGTTTTCCTCTCAAAAGAAGACGTTTTTCCCTGGCTTGCAGCATATATATTGTGTCATTGTGCTTTTTTTATAGTTGTTTCATGCTTCACACATGTAATAATAAGGAACAAAGTTAATAAGTAAAAATGAAGAACAAGTAGTTATCAAGTAAAGAGAATTAATCATAAGCATTTCCCTATTGAATTCTCAACAAGCACACCATATCATCTAAAAGGTATCCCTGCACGCTGAAATCTATTACGTTACATATCCCAAATGCATCATCTAATTTCCTCTATTCCTGAAAAATTTACAGTAAACTTCATCTGATGGCCTTCGAGGGTAATGCTTGATGCCCCTATCCTCTAATCAATATGCCCCAACAATAATGACAAAGATTTATGGGTGTCAGATGTCATGAATTGGGTGTAGCACAAGATAGTGAATATAATACCTCTGAAAATTTGTTAGTGGATTTTAGATAAGAACAATTTTGCAACCAGAAAAATTGAAAAGGGTTAAGCCCCATATGTATAAAACAGAAAATAAATTGAAGACCACCCAAAATTGGATACAAGGATGGATGTTCATTTCAAATTTAGAGATGTGCAATTCTTTTATAGATATACAAAATCATGAGAAAACTTTACAACATTTAACATGTTATCACTCAGAAATCTCCCTGGTTGTGGAAGGAAATAACTGAGGTAACCTCTAACCAATCGCTTGAATTGAAAGCTAACCCTTTCAACCGAAGGGGGATCCTTTCTATAACTCTATCAAAATGACTGCTTCCATACTTAACACAATGACTAGACCTGTTGTAATAGGGTTTCAAAAATGTGGTAGGGTTTGATAGATTTCTATTGGGAAATGGAGTCAAATGTTTGGCTTAACAAGGAGGCAAACTAAAACCTTTCACAGTGGCAAGACAGCTGAGATACTTTGAGATTTCAAATAGCTAAGATGGAAGGAAGAATAGGAGGCCAAACGATATACTTATAAGAGAATCACAATCATTAATTCTAGAAAGCATATATCAAAAATCTATGGATGACTGAACATATGAACTATGCATAATAAGTATGAGTTTTGTTCATTTACTCTTATCAGTAATAGAAGAACATGCATGTGACAACATAGAAAGGAAAATATAAACAGGAAAACACATACCCAAACTCTCTCAACACAAGAATTACTGCTACAAAATTAGTCTTTCTTTATTAAACCTTACGAAAATAAACAGGCCACAATAGGTTTCTGATAAAAAAACCCAACTCTTTCTCATTCTTCAGTCTTTGTCTTTATAGAAATGACAAAATAACTAGAACAAGTTTCTAGCAAACCTTAATGCATCTAAATATAATGTTGTTGTTGAAGTCATTGCTGGAGATAAGGAACAGCAAGTCGAAATTAATGAGGTGGCATCCAAGTCACTAACTGCCCATGAGCTTTTTCCTCAGGAAATCCTCGAAAATATGGTCCTGTGATCCCTTCTAAACTCCAAATCCGTGATGCCTGCTAAAAAACTCAGAGAGGGTTTTCTAGATGGTTCCCTTGTGGACAAAAACCTCTTTCAGTTTCGTAAAATTCATTCTTATTTGACCAGGATCTGGTTTTGAAAAAGGTTACTAAAACATGATTGTAAAATCCTGAAAAACAACCTTTCAAATATACCTTCGAATATTCCAAACCGTAACACCTGTTAGAAAATCGAGTGGTGAAAATCGAGTGGTGTTCTTCTAGATGATTCCATTGTGGACAAAAACCTCTTCCAGTTTTGTAAAATCCATTTTCATTTGTCTGGTAATCGTTCTCAAAATTACAGTGTTGTACAGGAAAAACAAAGTTTTTTAACTCACCATTTTTACATAAAAATGTTGATAAGTTCGTTGGCATCTAGTCAATTGTTTAATTGGAAAATAGAACAAGTCTGTCTGTAGATTATCACCGTTGTTTCAACAAAACAAATCCCTCTGTAGATTATCAACACTACACCTGGATGTCTTCTGCTGCTCTGTGATTTTTCAGGAAAAATCGCGGACATGCACGTTGTCGGTATTTTCCTGTAAGTTTCCTTTACTAACCAGTATGCATAACTTTGCTCAAAATAGCCTAGCATATTATGTTAGGATATTCCGACACGGGAAATAATTAAGTACAACTTGGTCTAGTGTATAGTTGAGTAAAGTGTGTTTCTTTAGTATGTATTTTTTGTAACTTACAATTCGACAGTCGTGATATGTTCTACACATGAAGTGATATGACGTTTCATTCTCTCCTCGGTATTACCGACATTTGATCTATGGCTTAAAGCCCGATTGTCCATGATCTCTATTTAAAGAGCATGGAAGATCATTTGTCAGGTGACCATTCATGAGAGAAGCTTATCTAAATTTTCTTTCTTTTACATTAATAAATTGTCTGAGTGGTTGCGTTCGCTAAAGTCGTGGATTGTTTCCCTTCATGAGGGTTTTAACCACGTCAATAATACTGGTGTACCGATCTGTGATCTATTTGTGACCAGTGTCCTTTGGTGTTCTATCTAAGGAGTGTACCTTGTAAATTCCTACATGGTATCATAGCTATTTGAGGGTCGCATCCGTTGGTAATCTAAATCCGAAGTCGGTACAACTGCATCCGACTGTCGTTTCCTAGGTCTACTGATTCTAACCGCTTTCGGGCCGAGAGGACTGCATTATCGTGTTAGGAGCATATGTTCCTGTGAAGAACCCCTTTAGTTTCACGCGAAAAGGTTTCTGATAGCCCTAGCTACGTCATTTTTAAGATCTGGAGGTATACAATGTTTATTTGCAGTTTTAGTTATTTATCTCTCTATTTATTTAGGTTTATTTATCTCTGTTTTTTTATTATCAGATCTATACCTTTCATTTATGTGTATGCTCTTTGCGCCGCGATTATGTGCGATCTAAGCAAACCAAAAACAAAAAGAAATGATTTTTCTCATGCGTATGCTCTTTTCCGTTGCGCCTTAATATGATCTCGGAAAACTAGAAACATTGAGCAAAATATATAGTTTCCGACAAAATTTAACTTTAAGCCTTAAGACTTGGATTACTTTTGCGTGGTCGATTTGATATGTGCGGTTTATTTTGTTTTGTAGGTAAAATGAGTTTTTCAAGTAAGCACGCACTTCAAACCTTTAATGAAAAAAAAAACCCCACCTTCCTATTTTCCAAATCTTACTAACCTTTTAAACTAGCTCACTTGGTCCAAAGTTACTTTATGAGAATAGAGGTCTTAGGTTCAAGTATTTTCTTTTGTTGAGTTATTTTTTCAAAAAACACATGTAACTTATATTTTAAAGTTACTTTATGTAAAAGTGTTCTCACTCATTATAAAAAATGAGTCATTTATAACTCTAAAGTCACCTTATCTTTTATTTAAGTTACAATTTAGTGGATAGTTCATAAAGTACCATTGTAAAAGTGACTTTCACTTATTTATAAAAGTGTGTCACATTAAATAATCTTTTTTCAAAAGTGAGCTAATTATATTAAGTTTGAAAAAGGGGGGATCTTTTTTAAATATAACATTATCATTCACTTCCCAACATTCACGTGGTTCGTCAGCATTTTCAACAACTTTTCTTCAAAAAGTCATAGCTTCTTCATCCGAAAGCCATTTTTTTAATCGGTCTCATTTTTCGAGATCTTTCCATTGGAACACTTAGTTTCAGCATCAATAGATTCAGTTTCTTTTAAAATGGAAAGTCTATCCCTAATTATTCTTGACAACACCAACTACTTCCAATGGTTATCCTACATTGTGGATTTACTTAGAAGTAAAGGTCTTTATAGAATAGTCTCAGGCCAATAGTCTAAACCTAAAAATGAAGATAAGCAAGACAAATGGGAAAATAAACAAGATCGAATACATGGGTTGATATGGATGTCTATTTCTTTAGACTTTAGATTCCATATCGCAGAAATTGATACCCCCAATAAAACAATGAAACAACTCAATAAATTTTTTGGAATTAAAAATGAAATTAGAGCCCATCAACTCGAAAATGAGTTGTTTACATTGGACTCCAACACTTTTTTTCCATTGAATATTTTTTGTCCAAGTTCAAGACCCTTAAACTTCTCTTGGAAGCTGTTAAGATTAATAAAAAAGAAGGTAGCCTTGTCTATTCCATTCTTCCTAAGTTAGGATCAGTTTACTCTGTGTTTGTTTCCACCTTCCACTCTAGTAGAGAAGCCTTTATTTATCAAGGACAAGCCTACAAGTCCCCCACTTTTGATGTCTTTTGTGATTCTTTAATAAGAGAACGGGAAAAACTCTTACATCTTGGTCTTCTTAATATTGGAAACTCTTCTAAGAAAGCATTAGCAGCCCAACAGCGACCAAGTTGAAAGAATTCTAGGAAGCATCATCCTAAAAAGGATGGTCCTAAACCAAACAAGGGTCCTAAGCCATTTCAGTCTCAAAATGAAAAATCAACTCACCAAAATGATAAGGTAACTAAAAATAAAGGGAAGAAGACTAATAGACATTACAACTTTTGTAATCGTGATGGTCACTTAGAATCCAAATGCTTTAAGAAAATGGAAGCCTTGGAAGCAGCAATGAAGAAGCATAACATCCATTTGGAGCACTCCTCAACTTCATCTTCAGGGATAACAATTTTTTCATGTATTTGTCAAGCATCTCGGTTTGGTTATGCACTAAATGTATCTTCTTCTTCTCATTCTCACTAGTGACTCATTGATTTTGGAGCTTCTTATCACATGGCCAAAAATAAAGCCATGTTTTCTTCTTTAAATGATTGTAACACCAAAAATATATATGTTGGTGATGACAGATCTCTTAGTATTGTAGGGACTGGAACTATTCATCTAAGCAATGGTCAATTTAATAATGTATTATGTGTTCCTACCTTATCCTGCAACCTTCTATCTATATATCAAATAACTCATTCAGGTGAAGGTAAAATCATTGAATTTTCACCTCATGATGTTGTAATTAAGGACCTAAGAGATCCTAAACAGATTTTAGCTACTAGCATTGATGATGATTCTACAAGGTTATATAAGTTTAACAACTTTCAGTCATCAACTCTTCCCTCGGTATTTGTTGCTCATAATGATGAAGTGAGCAAACTTTTGCATGAACGATTTGGTCACTTAAACTATCGCTCCCTTCAAAATCTATGTAAAGAAAATATGGTGACAAGTCTTCCTATGGTATCTTGTAGAGATAGTATTTGTTTCGGATGTGTACTTGTAAAACATCATCGGGACAGTTTTTGAAAAACATGCCACTTGGCACGTCTCAGCCCCTTTACATTTTGTGCATAATGATTTATGTGGTCCACTTCCATTTGTTTCATTCTCTAGCTACAAGTATTTCTTAACTTTCATAGATGATTTCTCCAAGCGCACTTGGGTATACTTCTTAAAACTCAAGAGTGAAGTCTTTTACATGTTCTTGGCCTTTAAGGTCTTTGTTGATAAACAATCTGGACATCAAATTCTTAAGCTAAGCTCTGATAATGGCAGAGCATATGTTAACAACAAATTCATCAACTTTTGCACTGAGCATGGAATTCAATTCCAACATACGGTTCCATATACTCCAGAGCAAAATGGTGTCGCTGAAAAGAAGAATTGCACCTTAAAAAAATGGCTAATTGTATGCTTCAATCTAAAAGACTTAGTCTTAATTTTTGGGCAGAAGCAAATAACTGTGCAAATTACATAGTAATTTGCACTTCTACTAAGGCTTTAAAGAATATCACTCCAGAAGAAGCCTAGAGCTCAATTAAACCAGATGTAAATCACTTTCGTGTTTTTGGAAGTGAAGCATGGGCCCATATTCCAGATGAGAAACATAAAGCCTTAGAACCTAAGAGTGAAAAATGTATTTTTGTTGGATATTCTGAAGATGTCAAAAGATATAGACTTCTTCAACCTAAATCAAAAATGGTTATCATTAGAAGAGATGTAAAGTTTGTTGAAAATATATCGGCCTACAAGCCTAGTTCGGTGGATGTGCCACCTCTCTCTATTCCTTCTACTTCTAAAAATGTTTCTTCTTCAGATGATGACAGCGAGGATTACAATCCTCCCCCACCTTCTCGGGATCCTCCTTCAACTCCTCAGCTTCCAAAATGAGTCTGCACTACTCCAAATGCAACAGGTGCTCTTACAAGTGATCCTACAGATCAGCGTCGTACACGTTCTCAGTTTGATAGAGCCTCTTCTTTACTGGCTCAAGCTTCAGCAAATTATGATCTTGACACCTTTGCAGAAGCTTCAAGCCAGATTGGAACGCAGCTATGAATGAAGAATATCATTCATTATTGGCAAATGATACATGGGACCTTGTTCCTCTTCCAATGGGACGAAAACTTGTTAGATGCAAATGGGTTTAGAGAACCAAGTTTGGACCAGATGGAAAAGTTGATAAACATAAAGCTCATCTTGTTGCTAAGGGTTCTTCACAAGTTGAAGGCATTGACTATACTGAAACCTTCTCCCCTGTTGCCAAAATGAACTCTATACGCCTTGTTCTTTCCCTTGCTGCCTCTTTCAAATGGGAAGTCCATCAGATGGATGTTAAATCTACCTTCTTGCATGAAGAAATCTATATGGAACAACCTCTTGGCTTTATACAAATAGACACCAGCCTTGTATGTCGGCTTAAGAAATCCCTTTATAGTCTCAAGCAAGCCCCTTGGGCTCGGTATGCCAAAATAGATAGCTTTCTTTTAGATACTGGACTTTCTAAGTGTCATTCTGACACTAATGTCTACACCAAGAAAGTGGGTAAGTCTCTTATCATTCTTGTCCTTTATGTTGATGATCTTATCCTTATTGATGGTAATCCCAACCTTATAAACCATGTGAAGTCTAGCCTTAAAAATTAGTTTGAAATGACAGAGTTAGGACACGTGCATTATTTTCTTGGTCTTCAAGTCTTGCAATCCAAAGAAGGTATTTCCCTTTCCCAGTCTAAGTATGCATGTGATCTTCTACGCCACTTTCACATGGAACACTATAAGCCAACCCCTTCTCCCTTTTAGTCTGAAGCCACAATTTCAGTCACTTGTACTTCCCCTGAAGTTGATGCTACCGTATATCGTCAGCTTGTTGGAAAACTTTTGTATCTGATCCATACTCGTCCTGACCTTTCCTTTGATGTTGGCCTTATTGCTCGGTTTATGATAAACCCACATGAAATTCATTGGAAAGCAACTAATAGAACACTTCATTATGTTCGAGGTACAGTTCAGTTTGGGATTCATTACAGTGCAGAAGCATCTCCTCCACTAGTTGGTTTCACTGATTCTAATTGCGTTGGTGACCCTGATGATCGAAAATCTACTATAGATTATGTCTTCACTCTTGGTTCTGGACCTATTACATGGGCTTGCAAGAAACAAAGTGCCATTTCTCTTTCTTCAGCAGAAGCAAGGTATCCTAGTGTCGTTGATGATAGTGAGGAAGTCCTGTGGCTTCGCCAGATCCTCTCAAAGTTTGGTTTTCAACAGCAACATCCGACTACAATTTGGTGTGATAATCAAAGTGCCATTGAACTATGCAAAGATCCAATCCAACATCAACGCAACAAACACATTGAACTACACATGCACTTCACCAGAAAGCTCATTCATGACCATGTTCTTGAAGTGCAATATTGTTCAACCGATGATCAAGTTGCAGACATCTTTACAAAGGCTCTCACAAAGGCGAAGTTTACTAAACTTCAATTTATGGTTGGAGTTCGGGAAATTGTCACTAAGGAGGGATAGGCTCTAATTGTTGAAGAATCTAGGACACACATAAATTAGGGTGATTCTTCGTTACATGATAGCAATTTGTGAAGTATTTATAATTTATCTTAGCTTGATCTTCCATTCATTATTAGTGTGTGTGTTTATTTCACCAAACTGCTATCAAATCGAAAGAGACAAGGACAAAAATATTTGGCTTTCTGCCAGGGCCAAAACCTCTCCCTCTTGGAGAGGAAAACCCACGTAAAATTCTTCTTATAGAGATTCCATTGACGAATACCAAGACCATGACCCTTGACACATTTTGCCTCCCCAAGACCAAGACATCAATCCTCTTCCTCTAACATTGTTGAGATCATAATGATTGTTGCACCATTGAAACCACCACTGGGATCTCCATTATTGCTTCTAACATCTGCTCCATGATTGTTCCTTGATATTGCCACTGAGGTGATCTCTGCACCTTTCATCTAGATCATGATCTTCAAGAGCAAGATCAAGACTTGTGGTTGCACCTCACTGTAGATGAGATCATGATCCTTGTCACTTCTAGCTGAGACTCATCATCTTAGTCAACATCATCACAACTTCTTCCATTGGGCCAAGATTGTAACAATTATGGTTATTACTATTCTCTTTTAACATGTCGAGACAGCAGCCCTTGAGGCTGCTTGTAACCCTCGTCATTGTTCTTCATTATGTCTAGATTGCATCTCTTCAACGTGAATATACCAAGAATGTATGTTGAAACAGTAATATATATTTGACACTGAGATAACACCCAACGTGATCTTCATTAAACCGAGACAGTGTGCCGAGAGAGTATATCTACTTCTTGTAATCCGAGTCACTGTTGTTCATTGTGTCTAGTCTGCTACAGGGATACCACCAAGATCTATATGCCAAGACTGCTCCTTGTCATGCGAGATCAATCTATCCAAGATGTATTTCACTTTAACGTTGAGACTTCAATTCCTAGGGATGTCGAGAATGTATCTAGCCCAGAACTCAAATCACTGTTGCGTCCTCACCCGAAGTCATTCTTGCTCCATGCATCCGAGATCATGACTACACCTAATACCCAACCGAGGTGCAGTCAAGCCCTAATGCGGATTTGCTCCTTCATGCCAAATTTCAGAGGAATGTGAGAACTCCTTGTGTAATTTGTGTTGACCCTAGACAGGTATTTATAGTGTTGAGCCACCTATATTGAGCCTACTTGAGTGTGTAAACAGATGTGTCTCTTGCCCAAGCCAACATTACTACCATTTATTCAATTAATTCTATTTTGGAGCCGACATTAAGATCTCTTCGTTGTTTTGCTTGCAGATTTCGGTGTGCTTGCTCTTGGAGGATTTTTCTTAGTCTTTGGAAGGCTTCTACACAACTTTGTGGACTTGTATACATTTACATAGGCTCAAGAAGAGCTTTCATCACACATGACATGACTCTTTGACATATAAATAAAATCCTAAAGACATCAAGAAGAAGTCTTTGACCTAATGACACTTCTTGCTCATTAAACCCATGTAGCAAGGTATACAAAGAATAATTTATTACATCATTTACAAAGATCATGTGATTATGAAGACTGAACCTAGTTACATTTTCTTCAACACTAATGCCTCCTTCCTTCTCCTATTGTGTCATCTTTGTACATCCTTTCATCCTATCCCAAGTTGTTCATAAGGGGGGATGTTAGGATATTTTGACACATAGGAAATAATTAAGTACAACTTGGTCTAGTGTCTAGTTAAGTAAAGTGTGTTTCTTTAGTATGTACTTTTTATAACTTACAATCCGACGGTTACAATATGTTCTAGACATGAAGTGATCTGACGGTTCATTCTCTCCTCGATATTACTGACACTTGATATGTGGCTTAACACCTGATTAGTCCATGATCTCTATTTAAAAAGCATGGAGGTTCATTTCTTAGGTGATCGTTCATGAAAGAAACTTATGTAAAAAAAAGAAAAGTTTTACATTAATAAATTGCCTGAAGTGCTCGCATTGGCTCAAGTCATGGATTGTTTCTCTCTTTGAGGGTTTTAACCGCGTCAAGAATGGTGTACCGATCTGTGATCTGTTTGTGAGCGATGTCCTTTGCTGTTCTAGCTAAGGAACTTACCTTGTAAATTCCTACATATTAGCTGAGGGTACTAACAGCTTCAACTAACACATCCAACTTGTCTAATCTTTGCTTCTTGTTTTGTCTAGTCTCCATGGGCTTTACTTTGGCAACCTATTATAAAAAATTATAAATAAATAATTTAAAAAAAAAAAAAATCATTGTGTAACAGTGGCTCCAAGGATGTTGTCGACCAAATGATGCAGCAGAACCTCCAATAGAACATTGCTTATCCATACAAAACTTAGCTAAAACCCAAAAGCTAACTAAAAATAGAATTCTCTTTTCAAAAGATGATTTTAAGCTCTAACTTGAGAATATATATATATATAACAATTTTTATAAAAAGCTTCTTATTTTCCTAAAGAATATCAACAAAACCTTAGGTCCTTCACTTCAGGCTTCAATTCCTTTAGAAAAATCATCCACACCTACTACATACTCCAAACTGAAAATGGAAATGGAAAAACCCACTGCTGAAAAACCACACTTATTGCATGCCATTTCCTACTCTAACCTACTAAAAGTATTTTCCCAAGCAAGTGAAATAAAAAACCCAATGCAACCATGTAAGCAGTTGGCTTAATAACTGGACTATGTTTTCACTGCTCTGAAAAAAGAAAAACTTGGAAAATCGCAGCTCAAACTCCCGCTGAAACCGAAAACCATGGTCCATAGACAACATAAACTTTGCATCCACTGATGACTCAAACAAATTAGCCAAAGGATCTTGGAAAAAAATCAAATTCACCTCTTCTTGATGATCTACCAATAATCCAACATCCTTTTCAAGATTAGATGTTGGTTGTTCTTTTTTTATATCTGTATTCTCCATATCGTTCTCAAAAATATGGTAGGAGGTTGTTCACCATTCACATCAAAAAAAGCCTCTATACATTCTTGAGCAGATTCAAACAGAACAACCACATCCTATACATCAAAAACATTTAAAATTATTCTTTCTTGTGGTTCAATGAGATTGTTATCTTGGCCTTTAAAAAATTTTGAACTTGTCATTTCCAAGGATGTAAAATCAAGAGTAGTTTCAGTGCCATTGAAGGAGTTTAAAACATCCCTCTTTTCTGCAGTATTCCTTTGCAACTCTAAGTATCTATCCTCATGACTGGTTTCATTTCTTAGAGTTTCCGTGCGTGCACTTTCAAAATTCTAATTCTCACCATTTTCATCGTGAGACAAAGACTCAAAAAAAAATTGACTTAAAGAACAAACAGATTGGGTATCCTCATATATTTCCTAATCATCTATAAATTGAAAACACTGTTGATTGTCTTCATAAAACTCAAGAGAATGAATATGACGATTAACATTAAGATGCAGATCTATTTCATCTTCAAGCAAGGGAGAAGCTAATGTTTGTTGGGACTGATCTTATATTTTTAAGCAAATAGTATCTACTAGTTCTTCTTGATAGGAAGACAACTCATACAAAGCCTTTGTACATGTGATGTCAAAATCTTGATTTTCACATAAGGATTCTGAAAATGAATCAGCAGAAAAACATTTTGAATGGTTGTCCTCACACTCTTGATCACAAGAAAAATGATCAACTTGTTGCATGTCTTTGTCACCCATAGAAAAAGGAGCATGGTTTTGCTCAGTAAAATTGTGATCAATTTTGTTTTCATCCAAGGGAGAAAATTTTATTTGCTGAAAATATTCTTGTCGGTCGTGACTATTATCATCTAATAACTCCTTCTGCTGTTGAAAATAAATTTCATATAATGCTTATTTGATTTCTTAATCTGTTAACTCTTCATTACCATGCACATATTCTAGACACTGAATGAAACTTTCATAGTTTTCACAACAATCTTCGAACAACAATAAGGGAGGGTAATTTTCTCTATAATGCTCAAAGAATGTTGTGTGGAAATCTTTTAGAGAACACAAACTACCAGGTTGTAGTTTTTCATACCATGATCTCGCGTCTTCTTCTAGGGTAGCCATAAACATCTTCATGAGACAGTCTTCAAGCAAGTAAATTCCTAACTTGTGAAAATGCAAATGAAATTTGAGTGGCAGCTATGAGGTTTGATCCTGGGTCTCCCCTAGATTAGGCCTGACAGTTACCGATTCACCATGTGGTTTAAAAAAAAAAAAAAATGAAATTTGATCAAATGTAAACCAACATCATCCCTATCCTGATCATTAAATTTTGGTAGAGAAGTCTGCCAATCTATGCAAGGGATGCGAATCAGAAAACCAAGAATATGAACACGATTCATAGGAGTATACCTTGCAGATCTATAAGCTTCCATCTCGACACAGTGGAGTCACCAAATAGTTCTTCAGACAACTAAGTCCTCGGCAAGTGGAATCGTCATGGAATTTTTAAACTCTACGTTCAATTGAGAATGGAGTCGCCAGGTGAATGATGCACAACCTTTTCGTGTCTGTCCTTTGTTCACCATTAGGGAGAAAATCTAATCTTTGTCATTCTCTAAGGGATAATTTTACATGAAACTTTGCCTCCCCGACAACAGCGCCAAAATTTTATCACTCAGAAATCTCCCCAGTTGTGGAAGGAAATAACTGAGTTAACCTCTAACCAATCTCTTGAATTGAAAGCTAGCATTTTCAATCCTAAGGCAGATCTCTTCTATAACTCAGTCAAAATGGTTGGTTATGTAATTAACACAATGACGAAATCTGTTGTAATTGGGTTTCAAAAATGTGGTAGGGTTTGATAGAGTTCTATTGGGCAATGGAGCCAAATGTTTGGCTTAACAAGGAGGCAAACTAAAACCTTCACAGTGGCAGCATAGCTGAAATACTTTGAGATCTCAAATAGCTGAGATGGAAAGCAAAATAGGAGGGAAAACAATATACTTATAAGAGAATCACAATAATGAATTCTACAAAGCATATATCAGAAATCTATGGATCACTGAACATATAAACTAAGCATAATAAATATGAGTTTTGTTCATTTACTCTTATCAGTCATGGAAGAACATGCATGTGACAACATAGAAAGGAAAACATAAACAGGAAAACACATACCCAAACTCTCTCAACACAAGAGTTACTGCTGCAAAATTAGTCTTCCTTTATTAAACCTTCAGAAAATGCACATGGCACAATATGTTTCTGATAGAAAACCCAACCCTTTCTCATTCTTCGGTCTCTGTCTTTATAGAAAAGACAAAATAACTAAAACAAGTTTGTAGCATAACTTAATTACAAAATTTAAAAATAATAACAACATACATCTCAAATACATGCATATAAAACTTTCTAATCTTATCTGCATCTAAAGATAATGTTGTTGTTGGAGTCATTGCTAGAGATAAGGAACAGCAAGTCGAATTTGATGAGGTGGCATCCAAGTCACTAACTGTGCATGAGTTTTTTCCTCACGAAATCTTGAAAATAGGGTCTAGTGATCCCTTCAAACTCCAAATCCGTGATACTTGTTAGAAAATTGAGAGAGGTTTTTCTAGATGGATCCCTTGTGGACAAAAACCTCTTTCAGTTTCATAAAATTCATTCTCATTTGACCAGGATCTGGATTTGAAAATAGTTACTAAAACAGGACTGTAAAATCCTGTAAAACAACCTTTCAAATATACCTTCAAATATTCCAAACTGTAACCCCTGTTAGAAAACCGATAGAGGTTTTCTAGATGGGTCCATTGTGGACAAAAACCTCTTTCAGTTTCATAAAATTCATTTTCATTTGTCTGGAAATCGTTCCCAAAATTACTACGTTGTACATGAAAAACAAAGTTTTTTAACTGGCCGTTTTTACAGAAAAATGTCGATAAATCCGTTGTCATCTAGTCCACTATTTAGCTAAAAAATAGAACAGTTGTTTTAACAAAACCGGTCCCTTTGTAGATTACCTGCTCCTAGATGTCTTCTGCTGCTCTATGATTTTTTTGGAAAAATCGCTGACATACATGTCAACATTTTCCTGTAGGTTTCCTTTACTAACGAGTATGCATAACTTTGCTCAAAATACCCTGGCATATTAGCTGAAGGTACTAGCAGCCTCAAATAACACATCCAACTTGTCTAATCTATGCTTCTTGTTCTATCTAGTCTCCATGGGCTTTGCTTTAAGACCCTGTTTATTACAATGAAAATGTTGACAACGCTGTTGTTGGCGTTTTATAAAAAATTAAAAAAACGAAGTTCATTGTGATAACATAACCCATGAATTCTCTTGCAAGATGCAATGAATGCAGTGTTAAAATGGTTGGTTTAGATATTTTAATACATGAGGCTGCCTTGAACGAGAGATATGATGAGCTTTTACATATTTGGAAGTTTTCACATATATATAATATAAATAGTGCAATCATATAAAATAATAGTTTATTTATGAAGTAGTTATCTACATTTATTTATATATTCTAACATTTTTTTTGGTCATATATTTATTTATATAATTAAAATGCAAAGAATGTTAAATTTTATATTTCACTAAAATAATGAGAATCGTTATTGTTATTTCTGTTGGAGTATAACTGCTGAAACGACCGTTGTTTAAAACAGTCCATTTTGGTCTACCCAAACATGGACACTATTTCTCCGTCATGGACACCACAACCTGCACTGCCTAAATTGGTGAAAAGGCAGGGACATTGATATTAAATGTGAACAACGGGGCATTTGCTTTCAATTTTGAGTGCATCCATGATGCAGCAGCTGAAGAATGCGAAAATGCAAAGGCTGGAATCCATCTCCTCACATGACTCCAACACCACTCTTTACTCCATCGAATACATCTAGACACTTTTCATGAATTCACCAGCGATGAAGTAGCCTTGGTCGTGCCAACAAACCATTGTTTCTTACTGAACATATAGCAGCTTGGTTTTCCCTCTTCAACTCACTGGAAGCCCATCCATTATGCTCCCATTCTCCTCACGATTCCCATCATCTTTTACTAATTGGCTCGCAAGTGCGGCAGTTTTACTCAAACAACCACCCATTGCTTCGCTGTGTGCAGACATGATAGAATTCCAATTACAAACTCCTTTGATACAAAAGCTATCTAACTATGATATGTTGGGCAGAGCCTCCTCTGGTCAGCTCAAATGGTTCGCCAATGGGGCAGTGTATCCGCTTAATTTGTTCTGTCTCCTCCAAGCAAGAATGTTTATTTAAGCTCATGCGATGCAACCTTGGCATAGTAAAGCTTTCACGTAGACAGCCACTGGCTGTCCAGCTCTGAGCTTACCCTGCTACCAGCAGCATCGGGATGGAATTTGCCGGTCTGTGATGTCCTCAACAAATGGAGGACCAATGGACGAAGGGGTTTTGAGTAAGACACACTCAACCACTTAAGAAAGTGAAACCCCTCGAGGAAGTCTATAAATAAAGGAGACTTGGATTCATTTTGGCGCACCAAGTGTGGATCGTTTCATTCGTTTAAGCATTAGCTCTAAGGGTTTTAAGGCCCCGCCTGTCTTGTCAATTTCGTTGGTGAAAGATTGTACCTAGTTGACTCATTTTCTATTTCTTTATTTCTTTTAATTATGTTCTGAGTACATGAAGCAGTTAGTTCTCTGTTTTTATTTTGGAGCACAGGAACGCTATCTGAAGGCAGGATCTTCTATTTCGGAAGCAGTCATGTTAGGTTTGACGTGTAAACATCGAAGACACCAACAACGTCACTGTAAGGAGGAGGAAGAATAATTATCATTCCGCTATGGGGGACAAAGTAGAACATTACCACAAGAATTGTTACAGGGGCAACAACAGATGAATCAACAATTGCACCAGCGAGGGCAGCAGAAGATAGCTCAGGGCTTGACCCAAGGGCAACAACAAATTGCAGTGTTAATCGCTCACCTCACCAGTCAGTCAAATGACGCTGCCACCAATAGGACGACGACTGACGGAAGTTGGAATCATAATCTCGTCCCACCTATCAACCAAACCAACAACGGGAGGCGTGGTCGGCCACTTCTACCTCAATTTACCTAAGTTGCAGGAAACGTTGGAGAAGGGTCCGTTTCCGACCAGAAACGAAACGGAAACGAGGAAACTCGTACCATACGGCCTGGAAACACGTTTCCGGCCGTACTGGCCCGTTTCTCGATGAGGAAACATGGCTAGTACGGTCGGAAACGCATTTCCAGACTGTACGGTGGAGTTTCCTCTTCTAACTTGACTTTTTCTTGTATTTTTTTTTATTTTTTCGATTTTAATTTTTTATTGGGCAACTAAAATATCTTCTGGATGCTTCTAGATGCCTCTCAAGTTATAAAACAAGAGGATTTTTTGAGTGGGGTAGCCTAATGTTCAAGCCTATGGCCCTAGTGTTTATTTTTCATTTTCATCATTTTACTTAAATTTTTAACATTACCATGAAATGACTCAAGATGTTTGAGAGTGGTTTCGCCCTCATTGGATTTCATATGGAGAAAATAGAATTTTAGATCTCACTCAAAATCCAACAGACTTATCTGTTTTTCAGGATTTTAGGATTGGGGAGATTACAATGTTTCCATTGGATTTTGTCATGTACTAGGGTATGAAACTTGTATTTAATCAAGAGAACCAAGCCCTCTATGCAGGGGAGACTCCCAATAATCAAGAGCACGTAGGGCACTAGGGTATGGAACATGTATTTAATCAAGAGCACTAAGGTCATTCGACTTTGTAGGAGGAGACTCCCAATCAAGCACGAGACAAGAAATTAAAAATTTCTCGTGGCTGATTTTGGATATTGCTATTTTCATTATGTGAATCATTCATGAGTAAATGTGATGTAAATTTAGAGGCTTATAGTTTATGCATTGACAATTGACAATTTAATCATAATGTAATAAATTAGAATTTATCATATATGCTTTATGATTGCACATATTTCTTAAATGTCCTAATATATATATATATATATATTGAGTTTCCCCGTTTCCAAAATTTGGGGGGTTCACGTTTCGTACCCGTGCCTGTTTGGAAACTCGTACCATTTCCCCATCTCGTGCAACTTAGCATTTTACAGACAATCAAGTGCCAATAGGCTAGGAAGTAGATGAGCCAAATTAACTCCTAAACACTTATGCTCGGGACTATGCATGATTGGAAGAAAATTCTCGAGCAACTATGTATTTCAATGAGTACAGTAACTTCCGATACCGAAATAGACCCCAAGGACATCCTAATGGAGAATTAGCACGTAAGGTAAGTAAACTTCCTTTACCCTCGTTTGATGAATCATCTAAATGTACAACAAGGGCTTGGGTGCAAAAATTGGACACCTACTTCAAGCTCAATCCTATGGCTTTGCCGGACACAAATCAATTTGCCACATTACACTTAGAAGGGAAAGAACATGAGTGGTGGTATCATGGTCTAGTAACTTTGGGACATGTTAACATCACTTCTTATGAGAATTTTACACACAGATTGATAGAAAGATTTGACCGAAAGAACCTAGAGATCCACTTTAGAGAACTGGCACTACTTAAGCAAACAAGTTCACATGGAGAGATTATTGTGGAATTTGAACACACCACAATTATGGTGACAAATATATTTGAAGAGCGATTAGTTATGCTCTCCACTGAAGCATTAGTTGAGCCCCTATAAGGATGCGTCAAAGCATTCAATCCCACCACTCTTCAAGAAGCCATCAAGAAGACTCGAGACTTGTGTAAGCCACCAAGAAGACTTTATAGTCCAAGCCTTTCATCCCTCCAAAAGATAAGGAGAAGAAGCCTTTCCAACATGATGGGCCCAAAAGAGACAGACTAAATGAGGAAATTCAAAGCAAACTGAGGAGGAAAAAGCTATGTTTTACTTGCAAGGAACCATGGGAACATGGTCATCGTTGTTTAGGAAAGGGAAAGATTCACTACATCAAAGTACTCTCTAACGATGAAGAGGAAGAAGAGGCCACACCAAGTACTGATGAAGAGGCACAGAAGGAAGCAAAGGATGAAGAAAAAACTGACAACTCCAAAGAAGGACCGCCACAGGAGAAAAAGCTCAGTGGAGAAAAGAAGACATGGCCACAAGCCAAGATCGCAACTATTTCAGGCACGCCCAAGTATTACACCTTCAGGGTCAAGGGAGTCATTAAGGGACAACACATCACAACACTAATTGATGGAGGAGCCACACACAACTTCATTGATGCAGCACTAGTAGCAAAAAGGGGACTTCCAACCAAAGAGTTTGAGGGCTTGGATGTGATAGTTGTGGACGGGTACAACATGGATTGCACACGAATGATCAATCCTAGGTTTGAGTGTAACTCTTAGTAACTATACTTTTACAGTGATTTCTATGTAATAGATCTTGCAGATGTCAACATGGTGTTGGGAGTTCAATGGTTATATTCATTGGGCAAACATACAATCGATTACCAAGCATTGGAAATGGAATTTAGAGCTCAAAATGGAAGAAACGTCATATTAAGAGGCATGTCAAATGGCGAGCCGCAAGTCGTTTCAGCCAAAAGGATGGAATCTCTTTTTAGGCACAGGGATATAGCATACGCGGCAGAATGTAAGGTTGTGGCACAAAAGACTCTCAGCAATGATAAACCGCAATACAAGGTTGATATTGAACAAGTACTAAACAAGCACGCTCCAGTGTTTGATGACATTCCTCCAAGATTGCCTCCTAAAAGAGGATTTGAGCATACTATTGAGCTGGAAGGAGCTAACCCTGTAATCACCACACTATACCGGCATCCAAAGAAGTTCAAAAAACGAGATAGAAAAAACTATCCAAGAATTGTTAACTATGGGTTATATCTAACCCAGCTCAAGCCAATTCGCATCATCTGTGGTTTTGGTGAAGAAGAAGGATGGCACATGGAGAATGTGCATTAACTAATGGGCACTTAATAAGAAGACCATCAAAAACAAGTAGCCCATTCCTTGAATTGATGAATTACTGGAAAATCTACATGGAGCAGCGTATTTCTCAAAGATCGACCTACGGTCCGGGTACCACCAAATTAGAGTTTGGGAGGAAGACGTGCCCAAAACAGCATTTCGTGCCACTATGGACACTTTGAATTTATGGCCATGCCATTTGGGCTAACCAACACCCCCGCCACTTTCCAATCATGCATGAATAGCATTTTCAACAAGCAGCTAAGAAAATTTGTGTTGGTATTCTTTGATGACCTCCTCATCTACAGTAAGACATGAGATGATCATTTGAGACAGTTGGATCATATTTTGAGCATCATTCAAGAACAATCCCTTTATGCCGAAGCATCCAAATGCGAGTTTGGGTTGACAGAGATTATTTATTTAGGGCATATGATCAGTGCACAGGAGCAAGTCCACCAAGAGAAGATCTAGGCAATAGTGGATTGGCCTACACCTAAGACACTAAGAGAGTTGCGAGGGTTTCTTGGGCTCTGTAGCTATTATCGACAGTTCATTAAGGGGTTCTCCCAGCGAAGTGCGCCCTTGACAAAATAGGGGGCATTCATGTGGATGGAAGCAGCTGACAAGGCATTCCACAAGCTCAAAGAAATAATGAGCTTGTGTCCAATACTAGCCCTTCCTGACTTTGGCCAACCATTTATATTAGAGTTCGATGCATTTGGAGAAGGAATAGGACTAATCCTAATGCAAAAAGGTCATATGATCGCATTCGAAAGTCGGAAGCTAGAAGATACAGAGAGGCTTTACTCCATATATGACAAAGAAATGTTGGCCATCATGCACACATTGGCAAAGTTCAAACAATATCTGGTGGGTAATAGGTTCGTAGTCAGGACAGACCACAATAGCCTGCGATATTTCTTGGGACAAAGGGACTTGAATGAACAACAGTAGAAATGGGTAAGCAAAATTCAAGATTACAATTTTGACATTGAATATGTGAAAGGGAAGAAAAACGTGGTGGTTCAGCAGAGCAGCGCAGCACAGGGCACTGATGGCAGAGATAATACAGTCGGACATATGGATCAACAGATGGAGTTCTTCCTAGTTGAGAGGGAGTGTTAAAATTGGCAACTAGGGCCAAACTCCATGTGGATCATCTTATTATGGCAGTTGATATTTTTCTTGGATCCCTCTCATAGAGAGATGTAGGATTGATCTAAAGATCATCCGATTCCAATAAGTATTCATGGAGTTATGAATTTATTTGTGTTATAAGACAATTCGTCAAGGTCGGCCAGCAACCACATAAACCCCACATGTGCTCAACGTTTTAGTATAAATAAAGGTGGCCTTCAAGTCATTTCAACACACTTGGGATCTCTTCCTCTCTCTACTTGTCTTTGGGTTTTAGTAGGAGGAGAGATCCTAAGGAATAACGTTGCTCTGATCCAAAGGGCAGAAAGCCAAAAAAGCCGGAACTGCCGAAAAAGCCAGAAAAGTCGAAACTGCCGGAAAAGCTAGAATTGTCGGAAAAGCCGAAACTGTTGGAAATGCCGGAACTGCCAGAAAAGCCGGAACTGCTGGAAAAGCCAGAAATGTCGGAACTGCCGGAAAAGCCGGAAATGCCAAAACTGCCAGAAAAGCCTGAACTGTCGGGATTGCCAGAACTGTTGGGAACAACCAGAGCTACTGGGAACAACCGGAGCTACTGGGAACAACCGGAACTGCGGGGAACAGCCGAAACTGCCAAAACAACGGGAGCATCTGTCTCCGAAGGAGAGCAACATGCAAGGGACAACTAACTAACATTGGGACAGTTGTATGGTACTTAGCAGCAAATACACCAAGCATGCAATGTTACAGCTAGCATGCAAGGGGCAACTAGCATGCAACAACAAGCATGCTAAGGACAACAAGCAAGCAAGGTGCAGCCAACACATAGGTCAAGATGGCAACATGGTGCAGCAATGGCACATAAAGCAGTACAGTGATGGGTACAGTCATGATTAATGAAGTGTGATGAGATGCAGCATAGTGATGATGGCTGCAGCATGGTGCAGCGCGGTGTGTAGCATGATGACGAAATGCAGCGCAACAATAGGTGAAGGAGTCACCTTGGAGAATTAGTTGAAGCAACATGTCTTCAACTGATCTCATGTATCATCTTCTTAGAAATGATCTATGCTCTTATCTAGATAAGTCAAAGTGTTGACTTTTGTTGTAAACGTATTGTGTCTCTCTCTCTGCTGAACTATTGAAGAACATATAAAAAGAATTGATCAAGGGTTTCCCCACATTGGGGTTTGTCCCTGGCTAGCGCCACATCTTGTGTCCTCTTGTCTTGGCTTGTCTTTTACGATTTATGTTTATGTTCTATCTATAGTCTACTTTTATGCTGATGTGATTGCTAATCTGGAAAATATATTGAGCTAGCTGTGAAAATTGAAATAAATTGCTCTAAGCATAGAACATACCTAAAATTAACACCTATCCATTGGAATGACACCCTTCAAGGCTTTGTATGGGTATGATGCACCCTCCTTCATGGATAGAATCTTTAGAGACAGCAAAGCACCTCCTGCGATTGCAGCCTTATCGACAATATACACTCAAGAAAAGCAGGGCAGAGAAGCTAAAGCCAAGGTTTTATGGGCCTTACGAAATAATTTGAAGAGTGGGTGAATTGGCATATGAGTTGGAGCTACCAAGTGATAGCAAAATCCACAATGTATTTCATGTACTGTACCTCAAGAAGGCTATAGGCCACCAAGTCACCACTTCTATCAAGTTGCCACCATTAGATGAGGAAGGGCAATTGGAATTGATTCCAAAAATGATCATGGTCATTCGAGAAAAGAAGTTAAGGGGAAGGGTAATTCCGGAGTACCTCATCAGATGGAAGAATTTACCAGAGGAGGACGCGACATTGGAAGAACAGATTCTACAACACTCGAATTTGCAATTGCTTGAGGGAACCCCAAAACCCCCATTATGGGAGGTTTTGGGTAAGTTGGGCGAAAAAATCAAATCTAGGGTTTTGAGTAAGACACACCCAACCACTTAAGAAAGTGAAACCCCTCAATGAAGTCTATAAATAAATGAGACTTGGATTCATTTTGGAGCATCAAGTGTGGATCATTTCATCTATTTTGAGCATTAGCTCCCTCCTGTCTTGTCAATATCGGTGGTGAAATATTCCACCCCGGTGGACTCATTTTCTATTTCTTTTAATTATGATATGGGCATAGGTACACCATCTGGAAGCAGCGAGTACTCTGTTTATTTTGGGGGCACAGGAACACTATCTAAAAGCAGGATCTTCTATTTCAGAAGCAGTGATATTAGGTTTGACGTCTAAACATCGAAGAAGGAAGTTTGAACCTTGTTGTGGCAACTTCACAAACATTTGGGGTCAAACTAGGGTTTCGAGTCTGGAGCAATGCGGACCTGCGGCTAAGTTGGAACAAGTTGGCGAGACAACTTTCCTGTGGTTTTTCTTTTATCACAGCAACCAAAGTGTTACATTGAAGCAAACAGTAATTTCTCGGGCAAATCAAAGTTAGGCAGGATTTCCTATAACATCCTGTGACAAAGTCGCAATCCCTGTAATCTGCTTTTGACAGAATCGAAGTCCTAAAGGGTTCGGTGGTGCTCTGAGGCCCCCGAAAACATTACAGTGATCCAGAGTCAAAGTCTCAAAGAAACCCTAAGGAAAGACGACAAATGTCTCAAATAAAAAAGGGTTCATGTTACAGTTTTGTCTTCGAGCTAGTTGAGTTATTTAGGAATTTGATATAAAATAGCCTAAATTTCTAATAGCGGACCGTTGCTAGAATAAAATATAAACTTTGTTGAATTTGCCGAAGGAATTTGGTCGTGGCGTGTGGGACCATGATATTATATAGCGTGACCTACTTTGCGTGGAATTATTATTTTGTATAGTTCAGAATTATTGAAATTAAAGTATGAGATTTTGTTTTGCCAAGTTATGGCACGACTCTTTGTTAAGAATTGAGCTATTGAGTGGCATAGTATTGATTTAATAAAGCATTCATGTAATTAGACTTTGTGACTATACTAGAGGAGGAAAATTAACTGCTGCAGAAAACCCTAGGGCAGAAATTACGCTAGAATACTACAGAGTCACAAGGCGATTTGCCTGTCAAATTCACTTAAAAAATCTGCAAAACCATGGGGAGTTGTGAAAACCTTCAAATTTGACAGGTAGGTTTGTTTTAATATTCCAACCCTGCGCAGCATCTAATCCAGCCACAAGACTATTGGCCTACAACAGAACCGTGTGACAGTTGATTAGCCGTTGAGATAGAGATGACATAGATTAACAGACAGGTGGCCTTTCTCCACAGGCTACATAGGCTATGGACAGATAACGAAGGCTCTCTAAGTAACGTACACTTAAAGAACGCCTTCAGCGTAATTATAATGATTTCTATGATAATTACAATTTTATTTACCATAAATAATTTATTAATTAGATATACACATAATTATGCACCAACAAAGAGGTATGGTAAGTCGCTCATCAAGTTGTGTCAAGGTTGAGATTGATATAAAGTTGCACATCCCACAAAGAACAGTCACACTAAATTAAAATATCAGTAGAGTAATGTTGCATTGTCATTGGATCAAGGTGGCCGGAATAAGGTATAAGGACAAACTTGTTGGTAGATGGCATTGATCAGTGCAGAGTTCGTAAACATAACTACAACATAATATGGACAGACATGGCACACATAACGCATGTTAGGCAAGCAAGGTACAAATGTAAGATAAAAGACGCAAGGTGCTAATGAAATACATACTACACAATCTACATGGGGCATGGGTTTAGGGTACACATGCAGAATATAAACAGTGTCTCTATGGTCAGTAGAAACTAGAAGAAAAGTCAATATGTATTTTCATGTCAATGAGCCATAATAGCGTTTGTATATCATTCATTTTGAGCATGAAAGTGCAGAGGGTTTAAATGATATATAAACGGTGTCTCTATGGTCAGTAGGCACTAAAAGAAAATATGTATTTTGAGGTCAATGAGCCATAATAGTGTCAGGTTAAGTTTATGGGAAATAAATAAATTATAGCGTGTAATAATTAGCTGCTTGTTACAAAGTCATGTGAGATGTATGTAAATGAACTGAAATTTATTGTGAATAAATCAATTCTAAGGTGTAATAATTAATAGCTTGTCATGAAGCCATGTTAGATGTGCGTAGATGAATGGAAAAGTCACTTTCACCCTTGTCTTCACATGTACCCCTGTGGGGATTTGGATTCCATCTTTTCATGGAAGACCCCAGCTTTTCTGATTTACTTCTATTCTAATACTGTTTTTGTTCTTGCTCTACATTAAAATCCTGATAAAAAGAATAGCATATCTCATTTACCATTTAAAAATTTGATATGAAAATCTTGGGAGATATTCATTACTCGCACGTGCTAATTTACCAACTAAAATTTAACAAAAATATATCAATTTGATATCTATAGAAATCAGAAAAGCAAGTTAAGTATTCATGTTGCCTCTGATGGTAACATGCCACAACAGACAGGGGTGTTGCAAAAGCAAGGTGACATTTTTGAGTTTCTCCGAACAGTTCCATAGCAAAAAGTCAACTCCTCACCTTCACAAATATCTCTTGAAGCAAAGAAACATAGCCTAGCAAGAATTGATCCTGAACAGCGAACCAAAGTAGGTAGTAAATTACCCCCATCACATGAGTGGTTAATGAATCTAGCTACGTTACCAATTTTTGTGGCATCAATATTCATCCGCATGCATGCTTTACCAGAAGGCAAATGCTCTCTTATGACCAAAAGAGCAGAACAAAAATTGCGCTTGCTCAAAATGGAATCATCATACCGCCGTTGCCTTTCTCTAGCTTCAACTGTTGTCAAAAGTTCACCTGCATATATCGAAAGAATTGCATACTTAGTTTTGAAAGCCATTGGATCTACCTTAGAAAAATCTTTAAAAACAACAGTCAAAGACAGACACATAGCCCACAAGATAAATCCAAACAAACAAAAAAAGAGTTAGCAGAGACTTTAATTGTATATCGACATGCACTACAGTCACCACAGAACAGCACCCATAGCAATATAAATATAATGAAGAACGTGATTATGGTGCAACTGAAGAAAAGCCCTCGATAGTCAATACATAACAAATTAAACTGATAAAACCAGATAGAAGGCACACTGGACAAGAATGCAACGAAAAGGGCTAAGGAAAAAACACTCATTGGCAATGTAAAGCAGTCAAAATGAACAGCGCAAAAACACTAATATGAGATGTAGTGAGACCAATCCAAAACACCAATATGAAATGAAGTGGGACCAACACAAAACTAGTCATAATAACGACTTTTTGCATATGGAAGGATAACAAAATAATGTATGCAAGGGATTGCCAAATTACTGGAGAAATTTACCCTACTGCTGCATGCCATAAGAATTCATGGAAGGCCTTTTATCATGAACCCAACCCTAGGCACATGAAATACGAGAATGCCACAGTATAACATGAGTATTTGTCCAATCATCACAAACTATAAAGGAAATTGCTGGAGGAGTGGAGTATGCATGTGGGCAAGAGAGCAAAAGCTGTGATCCACATGGCAATTACACGAGCACCCTCCAAGGGAAACTAACAATTCAAATGCACCACCAACCTCTCACACCCAGTAATTCTTTGATAGTTCTTCATCATCATCATCAATATGTGTGTGTGTCAATTGGAGTTATATCGAGTGATTGAGTGAGTGGCTCAGCGATACATGGAAGGAATTGTTATGAACCCTAAGTAAATGAAGTAGGAGAAAGCAACTGTACAATATGTGTCTTTATCAAATGATAAAACACTAGAAGCAAAAGGAGTAAAGTCTGCATGTCAGCAGATGAGTGGAGGCGATGGTGCATGTGGTATTTACACAAGCACCCTCAAAAGCATCCAAAAAATGTTTTAACACAATTCAAATGCATCTCCAACCTCTAGCACTTGTAATTCTTTCGTAATTCATCATCATCATATGTGTGCGTTGGGGGGGGAGGGTTGGGTGTGGGTGTGCACATAAGATCTCTGCCAGTATAGAGATAAAGAAGATGCAACCCATAAAGAACACCAATGTGAGAAGTGAGACCACCCAAAACTAGTTATAAGAACAACCTTTTGCAATATAACATGTTCAAGGGTTCACCATATACTAGACAAAACTTCCCCTGCTGCTAACATGCCACATGAACCCATGGAATATCTTACATTGTAAACCCCAAGCAAATGAACATGTGACTGTATAATATGAGTATTTGTCATATCATAAGAGTACAGAGGAAATTTCAAAGAAACTAGTCTGCATGTTGGCAAGTGCATAGAGGCCACATAAAGCACAATCAAAAGCGATCAAGGAATGTCTAACACAATTCAAATACACCCCAAATCTCCAGCACTTAGTAAACCTTTGATAAAGGTGTTAACACAATTAAAATGCACCTTCAACCTCTCACAATTTGTAAATCTTTGATAACACAATTCAAATACACCCCCAACCTCTGGCACTTGGTAATTGTTCGATAGTCAATCATTTTACTTCTTTTCCATACATGTAAATTGCATTATGGAATATTTACATTAGAATTATTTAATTCATACATAACACCAATAGAAAATAGATATCAACAGACAAACTTCGGCGTCAAATAAATTATGCAAGCATGCAACACTGGAAGCCAAATCAAGTTAATTTATAGCATTATCTACAGATCAGAAACAAATTGCTTTTTACAGAACTGAAGTTATAGGAATTGTGAAACCTGCATACCATTTTCAGATAGCTTTTATCCATTCCTTTCACCCACCCCAGTTTTTCACCAGATAAAACAACAGACAGGTTAATTACATTTAGGCAATATATTGCAATCAATATCAGATTGGCATTGTCCCCAATAATTGACAGAAAATACTTGCAGTCATGTTGCTATACTTGAAGAATGCAATAGATGCAATTTGTTATTGCCAAATTTAAAGATGGGAGAAGTTTTCTATGTTCAATAAATTCAATTAATGACTCTGATCAATGTCTAACATTTTAAATACAGCTTGAAACAGAAACAATTAACACTTTAAGAAAATAAAACGTAACTTTACAAAAAGAAGAATAACCTTAGCTTATATCTGATGAACCCCCTACAAAGGCCCATCAAGGGATAATACTTTCTATTATTTATTAGTATTTTCATGTAGATTTGAACTTTATGATGATGGTTAATCAAAGTGTTCACTATGTCAGCTTGAACTTAGCCTTAATTAGCCTGGATCAATCATTACTTTGAACTTTTCTTAGCTAGATGCTCAGCTACACTTACGATAAAAAAAATGGGCAGAGTTTACTAAGTGGTTAGGTTGACTCATAATTAAACTGCTCAAAGAAGCTTAGCTTTGTTTATCTCAGAGATGTTGCACTTGGACAGTGATCCAGACTTATGCAGGAACGCAACAAAACACAGATATACACATAAACACAGAGATGCAGCAGAAATAAAACTTCATTTCATTAATATCAAAGAACTGAAATATGCCTACATACGGAAATGGAAATAAACTAGCTCAGGTGATAGTAGCCTATCTCTGAGAAGAGATGTGACGGCTACATGTCTCTGAATTGTGTTAGAATGAGGCTAAAAGGCCTATTTATTATTAAGAAACAATGGAAAACCCTAAAGATCCAAAAACCTAACCCTAGGAGATAAAGCGCCAAAACTGTGGGCCATGTTTGGGTAAATTGGTACATCAACTTCCCGGGGTCATAATTTTGGCATACAATCTCTATTTGACTATCATAATACCTCGTTTTGAAGATCTCGAAGAGAAGGCCGAAAACAAACCGATAAACTAGTTTAGGACTTTTCCAATCTCTTTGTTTTCCCTAAAAATGTCTTTTAGTCCCTCAAAACGGCTTCGAAAGTTTAGGACCCAAAAAACTACGAAAATTAGTAAATTGTGCTACAATTAAGGAAACTAAAAAGAAACAACAGTGGGGGTCCAAGTGGAATAGGTGGGTGGCCACCAATATCCACCTGGATCAGTCCTCCCCCCCTTAGGAAGCAATGGTCCCCATTGCATTGAGTGCCTCCATGAAATGGAGAAACTTCTGCTGAAATTGGTCCCTGGTGAGCCACTTGCCTTAGTGAAGGAGTTGGCTAGTTTTGACAACGCGATACAATTGGATCTTCTGTTGGTGAGTATTCTTGATCTGCGTGTCCATGACCTGATCAGTTGTGGCTTGTTCCATGCAGTCTAGATTTAACTTTGTTCATGTGAGTTGTTCTGCAATCTCTGATGTGTCCAGTAATGGTGGAAAGTATGGTCGAAGGCAGTCCACATTAAACATTAGGTGCAAGCCAAAGGATGGTGGAATGTTGAGCTCAAAAGAATTGTCCCCTACAACCTTAGTGATGGTATAAGGCCCATATCGGAGCGGGCGAAGCTTGCAGTGGGGCCCAGGGAGGCACACCTTCTGCAAATGTAACCAAACCTTGTCACCCACCTAGAACTTGTGTGGCACCCAATGTTGTACATGACGCTGCTTGTACTTAGCATTGACTTTGTCCAATATGTCATGGACCTGTTGGCGGATGTGCTGAATGCACTCAATGAAGTTGTTAACCCTATCAGCTTCCGACTGGACATGAGCCGAATTTGCCTAAGTAACTACAAATGGTATGGCCACATCAATGGGACATAGTGGCTGGAATCCCAACCCCACCTGAAAGGGGTTGTGGCCAGTTGAGCTATGGAGAGCTTTGTTGTAGTTGTGTTGGACATAGGGGAGGCTTTCATCCCATGTGCGTGGATGCTTCGAGTTTTACATACACAGAATATATACGATCATCCTGTTGATGACCTTTGTTTAGCCATCAGTTTGGGGGTGGAAAGTCGTGGACTTAGTGAGCATGGTATCCAACATCGACCAGAGACTTGACCAAAATGTGCTTAGGAACTTGTTGTCCCGATCTTAAATAATAGTACACAGAATATATATGATCATCATGTTGACGACCTCTGTTTGGCCATCAGTTTGGGCGTGGAAAGTCGTAGACTTAGTGAGCCGGTATCCAACATCGACCAGAGACTTTACCAAAATGTACTTAGGAACCTGTTGTCCCGATCTAAAATAATGGACTGTGGGATCCCGATATGTACCCACACTTGTTCGAAAAAGAGCTTAGCAGTGGCTTCTGTTGTGATACTCTTCTTACAGGCCGCCAGAATAGCCATCTTAGAGAATTTATCGATGACCACGAAAACGACGTCGTTGGCATGCTTAGTAGAAGGAAAGCCCAACATGTAATCCATGGAGATGGATTCCCAAGGTCGACTAGGAGTAGGCAAAAGAGTATATAAGCCTTGCTTCTTGATGGTCAGTTTGGCAATGGCGCAAGCAATGCAAGATCTGATGTACTTCCCAACATCTTGTCGAAGCTTCGACCAATAAAAATACTTTTGCAGCACTACCACTGTTTTCTCTACCCCGAAATGTCCAGCGACCCGACTGTAGTGCGCCTCCCAGATCATCTTCGCACGCTCGCTTGAAGGAATAAAGAGGTGTCCCAGGTGGCATAACAGTGCTGGGGTGAAATTTTGGAACTTGCTTGCCTTCCAAGAGTGTCCGGTATGTGTTACCGAATTCTGGAATAATAGCATAGTCAAAGGCATTTGTCTCGATCTCAAATGGTTGTTGCAAGTCTAGTAATGTGAGCATTGGTGCAGAGCAAAGGGGATGCTTCAACTCGGCAAACACCTTCAGTTGGGATTCGGACCAAAAGAACTTTTCTTTCGCTCCCCCCTTGGTGACTTGACTCAAAGGCCAAGTGATATGAAAGAACCCCAACATGAACCTACAGTAGAAGTTGGCAAGACCCAGAAAGTTGTGGAGCTCTGTTAGAGTGGTTGGGGTTAGCCAATCCCAAATGACTTGTATCTTGGCTGGGTCCACATGCACACCCCATTCATCAATGATGTACCCTGATATTGAACCTGGGTCATACCAAAAGTGCATTTCTCCAAATTGGCACATAACTTGTGTTATCGCAGGGTTTGGAGGACCTGTCGAATATGGTGGATGTGTTCTTCCCAACTCTAGCTGAAGATCAGAATATCATCCAAATACACCACCATGAATGAGTTGGTGAAGAGTCGCAAGATGTCGTCCATCAACCTAATGAAGGTTGTGGGGGCATTCGTCAACCCGAAAAGCATGACCAGCCATTCGAAAAGACCCTCCTTGGATTTGAAGGCAGTCTTCCAGTACCTAGTGATAACCGGATTTCATGTCAATCTTGCTGAAATATTTGGCCCCCTTGAGCTGGTCCAAAAGGTCATCAATCTGTGGGATTGGATACCCATTCTGAACAATGATCTTCTTCAGTGCTCAATAGTCAATACAAAGTCTCCAAGTCCTGTCCTTCTTCTGTACCAACACGATCGGGCTCCCACAGGGTGATGAACTTCGCCTAATGTGCCCTTTTTGCAACAGCTCTTGAATCTGCCTCTTGATTTCATCGTTCTCCAGAACAGAGCGTCGATAGATCGGTCCATTGGGTAGCGGCGCGCCCAAGGTCAGATCAATGGAGTGCTTGACCTGACAGTGTAGAGGTACCCCTGTCAGTGAGGTGAATATGTCCTGTACTCCTCTACAACATTGTCCATCTGTTGTTGTCATGCGGAGGAGCACTATCTAGAGGTCGTGACCACAATCTTCTTCTTGCCCTGAGGGCGAATCATAAGAAAAACGAATTCCATGTTCTGGGAAATGATCTTACTACATTGCTTCGCAGTGATCAAAGAAACGGCGGTAGGTGGTGCTACCTCTGGTATCCTGTACAGCTTATTGCCCAAAGTAATAATAACAATGCAAGGCCTACACTCATACACAGCTTGTCTTCCACAAGTATGGTTGGCCTAATAAAACATCACAAACTTCAAGAGGAGCAACATCGCACAATAACTCATCTGTGAAAGGTTTGATGTTGTAAGGAAGGTGGCACTATTGGCTGACGCAGAGATCTCGCCCTTAGTGAAGCCACCAGATGTCGTACGGCTATGGATGTGGTGTGGTCAGTAGGCCCAACTGCTTCACGATCTTTGCTGAAATGAGGTTCCTTTGGCTCCCACTATCGATAATGAAGTGCAGCGAAGAACCCTTCACCCACATCTGTGAGTGGAAGAGTCGCTCTCCCTCCTCTAGATCTTTGAGCTCATCCTTCTAGATCTTAGTGGTGGCGACAGTGGCACTAGGCTCTGCATCGATATTTTCTTCCCTTTGTCATTCCCCTTGTCAGTTTCTGACTCAAACTCAAAACATGCATCTGATTCGGAAGCCTTCAACTCGACCATCGTGACTGCTTGGCTCGGCACTCACTTATGTTGTGAGTGGGGCTCTTATGGAACTCACACCATTTCCCCATGTCCTTCTTTGTCTCCGTGGTGTTGTTCTTTGTTTGCAAATTCGGCTGGTTGTCCTGGGTCGCCCCGCCTTGTTCCCTTGCTTTGGATTTGTAGTTTCAAAATCTCATTTCTTCTATTTAAATTTATGCTCAATCTTGACAGTGTATCGATAGGCGATGCCAAGCGAGAAGATGTCCAGGAACTCCATCTCGTCTTGGATGTACTTGTGTAGACAATCGCGGTACTTGAGTACCAAATGCCGCTCAAAATCCTTGATACCCAGCTTCGTGTGAAGGGTATGGAAAACATTTGTGAACTATGGCACAACTTGGTCCCTTCCCTGTCACAGCGTGGTCCACTTTATGTATTTATCTTCATAGCTCCCAACAGGGTAATATTGTTCCTTGATGACGTCTCGAAAAGAAGTCCAAGTTGGTAAGACTAAAAACAACGAGGATTCCCTCTCGTCCTTTTGTTCGCAGTAGGTTTCCCAACAGTCCTTAGCACGTGTGGCAGCTTTGACGAGTGCAAAAGTAATCTTTTCCCAATTGGAAAAATCATGAACTAGAAAACATCCTCCCAACAGATTTAACCATCTATCTACGGCGTTTGCATCTATCTATCCTTCAAATATGGGAATGTCAAAGTTAACCTGTACCTTAAAAGGAGTGGAGCCTCCAGAGTGGCTGCTAGATGAAGATGTGTCGCTTGTGGGTAGTCACCGAATGATTTGGGCAAAGTTATCCATCATTACATTCCTTTGTCGTTGGAGGGCTTCCTCGAGCAATATTTTGAAAGGATCTCCTACCCCCTCGTCTTTCTTTTCTTCTACCATGGTAAATCATCGAGGTTTGTGAGGTTGGTCTTGCAAAGGTTCAACCAGTTTGAGCCCTAACTCCTTATACCTTGACCTTGTTGGGGACATGCAAAGAAAAACAGAGAAAGAGTAGGCTACTTTGATACCACTGGTCCGGACTTATGCAGGAACACAACAAAATACAGATATACACATAAACACTGAGATGCAGCAGAAATAAAACTTCATTTCATTAATATCAAAGCACTGAAATATGCTTACATACAAAAATGGAAATAAAATAGCTCGGGCAATGGTAGCTTATCTCTATGAAGAGATGTGACAGCTACATGCCTCTGAATTGTATTCCAATGACGCTAAAAGGCCTATTTATTATTAAGAAACAATGGAAAACCCTAAACAACCAAAAACCTAACCCTAGGTGATGAAGCGTCAAAATTGTGGGCCCTATTTGGGTAAATTGGTACATCAACTTCCTGAGGTCATAACTTTGGCATACAATCTCTGTTTGACTATCATAATACCTCCTTTTGAAGAACTCAAAGAGGAAGCCAAAAACAAACTAGTAAACCATATGGGGACTTTTTCGGTCTCTACATTTCCCCTAAAAACGTATTTTAGTCCCTCAAACCAACTTACGAAGTTTAGGACCCAAAAAACTACCAAATATAGTAATTGTGAAGAAATTTCAGCCTCCACTCCAGTTATCAGTTTTCCTTATCACTCCATGCATTTAATTTTAAATCCAAGCATGATAAAAATTCTAAAATCTGGAAATGACAATATTTTCTGAAAACACAAATTTACAAATTTCACAACTACTAAAATTGCAGAAATAAAACACAACAAAATTATGATAGCCACACACAGAAAATAACACGGTGATTTTTGGTCAATGTGACCCTGGAAAAACCCCCCTACAACTCTTGGGGAAAACCAATTTAAGAGCTCTTCTTTATTTCTGAAAGTGCTTTTAAATAGAAACTGAAATACACAGTAAAAATTCCAACAACCACAAATTACAACTTATCTCGATTTCTGTGCTTGAACTCCACCTATAAAATTGTGCCAATCAACAAACAGCCAAAACAAAAATTTTCTAGCAATAGAACATTAAACATTGTACGGCTTGCCTCGAAAAACGTGCTCAAAACTTGTTGTACAGACTGTATGGATTTCAGCAATACAACTACCTCAAAAATCGTGCCCAGATTTGCCTTGAAATTTGTGCCTTGCTGCTATCTCTCTTCCTCAATTTATGTGTGTTTCTCCTACTGTACGATTTTGCCTTGGGATGCATGCCAATAATGTTGTTGCCCAGTTTTGCTTATATGTCTTCTTGTTGCTTTCCTTCACTTAATCACTGCTCATAAATTTTCTCCTTGCTCTCTCTTCTCTTTCTCTCCAATGTTCATGAAAGAATATATTTGATCTTTCTTTCTTCTCTTCTTCTTTGTACTCTCTAAATGACCATTTTGGTTACCCTATAATCTAATGGCTGAGATTCATTTAGATCTAGGGATGCGATAAATGTGCATTTAATTCTCACTTTCTATTTTTTAACTCACCCACTTAAATAAAGACCCACTTAGCCTTTTATTTCCATAGTCACTTTTTCACTTTCTAAATAATAATAATAATATCCATTTTTAAGGTCACAACCAAGCCAGACACCAAATTGGTGTATGAGACCCCCTTGTTTGTGGAACAAGGGACCCACCTCTACGCAGCGATTTGACTTAGCCCACCTCCGCGCAATGATTGGACTGCTAAGTCTACGAAGGCATACATACTCTACCCCCCCTCTAGTTTTGAACATGTGACCTCTTAGGAGGAAACACATGCTCTTAACCATTAGGCTCTTAATTCTTCATTGCCTTTAATAAAGTCACCTTTAAATTAGAATGTAACTTTACCACTTATAAAATCACTTTTAAATTAAATTGACTTTACCACTTATAAAGTCACTTTAGGAGAAAAGTACAAATAAATTTGGACACTTTTCCCTAGGCCAAAGACCGAAGCCTTAGGGAACCACTTGTCCTTTGGTACCCAAATTTTAACATTAGAAAGGCTACTGGGTGGTAAAATTAATATAGAGAAGGAAGGTAAATCTTGGAATGCAATCAAGTACATTGTTAAAATTATTTCCACAATGACCTTGACCCCTACTCCAATAAAAAAACTTTGATGGTGATGAGAACGATGGTTTTAACCCTCCTAAGGTTAGTTGTTGATGATAGTCAGTGTCTTCCCTCTTATTCTCCAACAGTTGCAAACGCTAATGAGTTTTTAAAAAAAAGGATCAGTTTATTAAGAAGAGCAAAGTTGGCAGGATGATTTTTTCCCATTTTTTCCCGACTTTTGGTGATTTTTTCAAAATATATTGTCTTGATTTTTTCCAAAATCTTGTGATTTTTTTGGGCCGATTTTTCATTGGAGGTCACCAATTTTTTGGCAAGCATTTCATCTATCATACATATTGATTGATTAAGGAAATGTTTCATCACTAATAATGTTTTCCAATCTTTCTTGATGATCTTCAGGTTTTTCTGAAGATGACAACATTATACTTGATTTAAAAACGCATAAAAGAACACAAACCACATGAGGAAATCGCTACCACTGATAACAATACATGGAGGATCCAATGCTTTAACAGACATAAAGATCCCAATTGCACCATTGCTTCAACATGAGAAATTATAGGTGACTCCTATAGCAGGCATCACAATCTAAATATAACATTTGTATTTTGTCCAAAGAAAGTATGATACTTTAATTTATGTTTTAAAAGAAAAAAGCACATTTACAAAACAGAATATAGGAATAACAACCCATTAACAAACACCACAAATTCACACCAGCACTGCCATTTTAACTAAAGCAATAATCACTTAAAATTCTAGCCTATAAACTTGAGTAATTTCCAGATAAACCCTCACCTTGCCACCATGCTTCTTCAGCTCAGAAATGTCTGCAAAATAGCCTCTATTTAGCTCGTCCCCACTGCACTACAATAGGTTCAAATACACAGAATCAAAATAGGTAACATATATATATGCATAGTAGTTGCAAACAAGTATGGAGATCCCCTTGCTATCATTGTCCAGGGAATAAGAAAGTTAATGCATAAAAGAAAATTCCCATGACATTCAGTGCAAATCATTATGATTTCTTTCATTTACTGTTGAAATATCATATATAATTTAGTTATGATAAAGAAGAAAATTCTCTCATCCCAATCTCTCACAAACCTAGGATTGCACTTCTTGTTATCGTGGTGTTACTTTTGGAAACAAAACTTCATCTCCATCAACTTGAGATCAATATGTGAGTACTCAGAGATTTCATCATGATTTATTCCAATTCAGTGCTTTTCTTGGTCCAGTTCAGATCATTCTTCATCAGTACAGTCCTTCAAGGTGAGCTTTTAGTGACATGCATGTCACTCATCAGCTCTGCTACTTTTAGAATAGGTGCATGCAAGGGATGCAGCTTTATGTGCAATTCATGACTGCATGCAGGGTTTGCTGTGAAATTTTCAGGTACGTGTGGAGCAAACAAGTATGGAGATCCCCTTGCTATCATTGTCCAGGGAATAAGAAAGTTAATGCATAAAAGAAAATTCCCATGACATTCAGTGCAAATCATTATGATTTCTTTCATTTACTGTTGAAATATCATATATAATTTAGTTATGATAAAGAAGAAAATTCTCTCATCCCAATCTCTCACAAACCTAGGATTGCACTTCTTGTTATCGTGGTGTTACTTTTGGAAACAAAACTTCATCTCCATCAACTTGAGATCAATATGTGAGTACTCAGAGATTTCATCATGATTTATTCCAATTCAGTGCTTTTCTTGGTCCAGTTCAGATCATTCTTCATCAGTACAGTCCTTCAAGGTGAGCTTTTAGTGACATGCATGTCACTCATCAGCTCTGCTACTTTTAGAATAGGTGCATGCAAGGGATGCAGCTTTATGTGCAATTCATGACTGCATGCAGGGTTTGCTGTGAAATTTTCAGGTACGTGTGGAGCTTCATTCATGGTTTTGTGTGTGATTTGGTCAAATGCAGGGCTCTTATTGAGTTTCTTAGTTGCATGCAAGGTTAATTGCAATACAGAGCATGAGGAGGACACCCTAATTGCATGTGGAACTTCATACAGAGATTGCTCCTTTTGGTGCTTACTAAAAATAGTTACAATTAATAACAGGTACCTTAATTCCTTCAATCTAGCATTGGATGAGTTACTAATTTTAGTACTTCCTATATTTTGCATGTGCTATTTATAGTAATGTTTGTTTATTGTGGGATTCATTCACAGTTGTTTCCATGGGCAAGACTCTGATTCTAGGAAATCCTAATTTTCGGAGGTCACTGCTATTTTTGGCAAGTACTATTTCAGGCACTGAAGGTTTTGAGTATGTGTGTCCCAGATTGGTCATAAGGTCAATTCCATCTCAAAACTTTATCTTCATTCACGGGTTGGATCATACATGGCATGGCATGGTCATGGGATTGTATTCTCTGTTGATATTTTTAATCTGTCTGAGTTCACTTTGTTAATTTACTTGAACCCAAATCAGATTTAATGTTCAATAAAATTTCTCAAAACAGAATTAAAATTAATTTCCTCAGATCTGAAATTTTATAACAATAATACTCTAGGTTCCTACGTCAGTATGCACAACAGCAATAAACAAACAGTAAACCAGGCAAATAAAAATATTTGAAACAGTTTTTAGCCTAGAAACCCCAATGTAGGGAAAACCAGCAAACTTGGGCTCTTTATTCAGCTTCAGAAAATTGATTATAGCAAATATCTCCTTAGGAATTTACAGCAGCAATTTATCAAGAAATTTTCAGCCCTTCGACCCAGCAAATTAGTTGTACGTCCCAGTGGAATTTGACCTGTACAGCCCAGCCAAATCAATCTGTACAGATCACTGAAAATTGGCCTGTATGGCCCAGCAACTCAGCCCCTTCAGCCTAATCCATTTTCTCAACTCAGCCATGTCAAATCAGTCTGTTTCTGCTCCTCTAACTTGACCTGTACAGCCTGGATAATTTGGCCTCCTCAAGCCTATTCGCTGCCCCTCAAATTTGCCTCTATGTTGATCACACTTTGTTGTAACTTCGAATTCCTATCTCTAATGAATGACCAATTTTTGTGCTAAATCGAATTGATCTCTCCAACAACCCATTTCCCTGTTTTATAATTTTCTAACCTAGTCTCCAAAGTGATGGCAGACTGAAATTGCACCTCCACACTTGAGATCAACAGTCACAATATGATCTTTTGTTGACCTCTTAACTTTATAAAACAAGTGGCCAATAAAATCAAAAATTAAATTATTGGTTCTATGCCTAATGTCCCAACTTAAGAAATATTTAATTAATTCTGATGTGAAAGGATTTTGGTGATTCATTGCATGTCATGGCACTTGACAAATGTAGAATCACCTTCCAAGCTACAATTTCAACACTTCCTCTTAGCAAGGAAGGTGTTATCCACCAACCCCAGCTTATCTTTGAAGAATACAAATTTGCCCTTCAACAAAGCCTTGGTCAAAATGTCTACTACCTACTCATCCATTGGTACATAATGTAGCTTTATTGTCCCTTTCTGCACACAGTCTTGAATGAAGTGGTACCTAATCCGAATGTGTTTCGAATTGTCGTGAAACACTAGATTCTCCAAAAGCCTGAAACAGCTCAGATTGTCACAATGAATCAAAGTTGGCTCCATCTCCTGATCAAATAGCCCCATGAGAAGTTTCTGAAGCCAGATTGTCTCACAAGCTGCCAAGCTGGCAGCCATGTACTCGGCATCAGCAGAGCTCAATGCAACTGACTTCTACTTTTTGTTAAACCAAGACACTGTTCCTGATCCCAAGCTAAAGCAGCACCTAGAAGTGCTCTTTCTGTCAGTTGTACTGCGTGCCCAATCAACATCATTGTACCCCTCTAGCTTCACTCCATCAATTTGAGTATATCTCAATCCATAATCAATTGTGCCTCAAAGGTATCTCAACACATGTTTTGCAGCCACCTGGTGAACTCACTTTCGCTCTACCATGAACTGACTGAGTGTATTGACTACAAAACAGATGTTTGGTCTAGTATTGATCGGGTACATGAGAGAGCCAATTAGTTGTCTATATAATGTAGGGTCCATTGCCTATAATCTGGGAGCATCAATCTTCTTCCATTGGTCACTAGTGGCGTAGAGTCTTGACCTCATTGGATTTCGTATGGAGAAAGTAGAATTTTAGATCTCACTCAAAATAAATGTTGCGAACATCGCAATCGGGATTAACTCAGCATGGGGAAAAATCAGAAAAATCGGGAAAAAATCGAGAAATACAAAAATATTAATTTTTTTCAATTTTTTAATATCTAAAGCATCTACAACATAAAATAAATACATTAATACATAAATATGATAAAAGAACTAGAATATAAGATGTGTAATATCATTTCTAGTGCTACATCACACATAACAGTGAATCATGTCCTGAATAGTAAGTCCTGACTCCTGAGTCCCAACTCAACCTCAAAATATCAACAAAAAATATAATAATGTATCTCATATCATCAGTCATAATGGCATATATAATGAAATGAACCAAATAACTAATACTATTGATTTCATTTGCCCCTCTTGCGAGAAAATGCAATAGCTTTCCCTCTAGATGTAAGATGTCGGTGGAGTTGCCAGTGGACTTTGTTGTGCTCTAGAAGCTGAAGAACTAGGAGCTATAGGAGGTAGACCACATCCTCTACTAGTGACCGGGGTAACCTGGGTAGGTAGTGTCACCTCCTCCTCCTGTTGCTCCTCCACCTCCTCACCGCCCCCTCTACCCCCTCCACTACCTCCTGCTCTAACCAATCATCAGCAGACTCCATGAGAGGCCTCTCGGCCTCAACGCTCCCTGCAGCAGTGGTGTCAATCCCATCCAATGAGATGGCCTCCATATCAGCTGTTGTCTCAAGTTGCCTCACCCACAATTGAAGATTGTAGTAGACGTAGACCATGTCATTAAGTCGTTGGGACTCCAACCTGTACAAAGGTCATAAAATAATAATTATAAAAAAATATTATTTAATGAATTCAAAAAATTAATTGGAAATTTGGAATATTTTAAGTTTTAAGTTTAACCTGTTGTACTTCTTGGTGTGTATTTTTTCAAATACACTCCAGTTGCACTCGCATCCTGAGGAGCTACATGTTTGGCTGAGAATTCGAATGGAAAGATTTCGCAGATGGGGTACTCTGTCACCATAGCTTCTCCACCATGCATCTACTACAAAATTACAAATAAGATAAACATAAGAAGAAAAAAAATGAAATTTGAAAGTTGAAGCAAAATATGAAGTTATGAACTTGAAGAGACAATGAAATTTGAAACAAACTAAAACATACCTAGCATTTTAGTCTTCCTATCAACCACAACCATTTCAAAGCTAAATGTGCCACCTGCTAGCCTGTATATCTCCATTCCTTTGGAGATTTCTGCATGTTCTACTGGAGATGGCACCATCCTCTAAACACAGGGGAAGAATCCATCCATGACCTCAGCATCAAATAAGAACCCACAGGGGCAAGCAAATGCGGGGATCAAATAGATCCCTGCAGCATGAATAGGACGGACGATGGAGTGCGTTGTTCCATCGTTCATCAATCACTTCCCATAGGAAGAGTTGTTTCTGAAACCCCTCATCTCCCTTATCATCATAGTAGGTCTGAATGGATTCTTTGGCTCTATCCATGGCCTCATACAAGTAGCCCATTGTAGGCTTGTCACCATCAACTAATCAAAGAACCTTTACCAAAGGTTCAGTAATGCTAAACACCTCCTGCACTTCTGCCCAGAAGCTTTTCTGGTATGAAACCAATCTGCATATGTCCTCTCCCTCTGGTTTGCGGCTAATTGCCAAAGCATGCCACTCGTCTGAAAGAAACATTCTCTTCACATCCCACATAGAATTCAAGAGGGATTGAAGAGATATGAAACTGGTGGCAAACCATGTAATGGCGGAGCACACCAACTCCTTGTTGTTGGTGAATGTTCTCATCAAATGAAGCACACATGCATGATTATATATAAATTTTGTAATGCTTTTTGATGAGTCAACAATATCTTTGACAAAAGGAATTTTTCCTATGTCCTCCAACATCAAATCATTGCAATGTGCAACACAAAGTGTCCAAAATAACGTAGGATGCCTCTCCATAAGCATCTTGTGAGCAACAACATAATTTGCAGCATTGTTCATTATGACTTGGACAACATGTTCTAGACCCACCTCCAAAATAAACACATCCAGCAAATCACATAATAATTTTGCATCTTCAATATGCGAAGATGCATCAACAAATTTCATAAACATTATCCCCTTGGGACAATTAACCAAGAAGTTTATAAAGCTTCTTCCATTTTGATTGGTCCAACCATCTGACATCACAGTGCATCCTGTGTGTGCCCATGATGTCCTAAACTCCTCCAATCTTTTGGTGCAGTCAACCTTTTCATCTTGAAGAATGTGGCCTCTAAAGTCATCATAAGAAAGGACTTTGTACCCTGGGCCAACAATTGCAATAACATCAACAGCAGACTGGAAAAATGGATTATTCCTTGCAACACTGAAAGGAATATCACTCCAAAGAAGAAACTTGCCCAACAACTTGTCAGCTTCTTCTTTCTCCTTTTTTCTAAGTATTGAAGATATAGATGGTTTTGAATCAGTCGTGGTTCTAGGAACAAAATATGATGAGGTAGCTACAAGGTTGGTTGTAGATATTGATGTTGAAGTAGAACCAATGCCACTCTCATATTCACCTCCTAACACTCTATTCCCTGCTAGTTGACTCCTCAGAGCTGACTTGGACTGTTTGGTTCGCTCTATTTTTTCCAAAGATCTGAGGGCTCTTCGGATGATTTCCATATTTGTATCGATGCAAGGCCCTATCTCATGTCCAATGATTTGTGCAAGGCGATACTTCAATCTATACACCCCCCTGTCATATGATGCCCACATAACTTGCAAGACAAGTTTGCTCTATCAAACCCTCCATAAAGTTTACCAAATTCCCACAAAGGCTCCAATTTCCTTGGCATGTTTGTAACTTAGTTGAACCCTTGAGTTTTAATGTAAAATGAAGTTTGAAGCTGAACCTATGGCACAAGAAGAATTACAAGTTAAAAAAATAAAAATAAAAATTACATAAAACACAGTGAATTTTTTACCAAAAAAAACCTCAGCTCAATGCAACAATAATAGAAAAATGCACATTCAAACCCAAACAAAAATGATGTAAAAAAATAAAGCACAAGAAGAAATTAAACTAATAAATCTAACAATCAAGTTTTTGCATTTTTTACCAAAATGAACCCTCTCCACTCTATGCAACAAAAATGAGAAAAAACACAATCAAATCCACTTAAAAATCATTGATAATCAATGGGTTATAGAAACCCAAGCAAAAACAAAAAAAAAAAAAACCAAAAAAATGGCCAAATTTGGTGCCCATAACAGGAAACCACGTTTTGCCGAAGAAATTTGGTTCGAACTCGAATTTGTCTTGCTTGGGATGCTAAAATTTTTCATTTTTCTCGTCCTCTACTCTTGTAGCCGACTTCCTCTCCTCCCCAGCTCTCAAACAAGCCTGTTGTCTGCAAAAAATGACAAATAAAAACCCAAAAATTGCCTTAAAAATGCATTGTTCAAAGCACCTACGATTTTTTCACATCGACTCGCGATGTTTTGAAATAAAAAATTGTGATTTTTTTAAGATTAAATCGCGATGTTCGCAACACTGTGAGTCAAAATCCAGCATACTTGACAGTGTTTCAAGATTTCAGGATTGGGAGATTGCAATGTTTCCATTGGATTTTGTCATGTATAAGGGTATCATCGAACTAGCATTTAATCAAGAGCACCAATCCCTCTATGTACCTTAATGTTAGTGGCATTGGTTTTTGAACTCCTCTATCATGATCCTACTAAAAATGTACCCATCACTCAAACAAAATATTGAATTGGCATGCGAAGCATTTTTTAATCTTTATTTTAATGCTTAAAGGGTGATATTAATAACAAAGATCCCAATATAAGCAAATATTTTGATGTTGCGTAGGTATTTGTTGCAGTATGATTTTTTTTGGATGCTAGAGGACATCTAGGTCTTGTTTTTTGATGTATTTTCGGTTCAAAGATGGATTGCACTTGGGCTATTTTGGTTATGTGCACCCTTACAGGCTCTATAAATGAGAACTTTTGCTTATTTGTGTATAAATGGTCTAGATTAATATGGATGCACATGAATATATGTGATTTTCTTTCAAATTTAAATATTTTGTGTTTTTGGTTGACCGGTTTTTTGGTCCAGTCTTTTTACTTGTTCTGGTTCAGTTATGACCAATTCCCAGTCCAAGGGGTCTACCGATTCGATGACCGGTCTGGTTCTAATAACATTGGGACTCTCAAGACCAAATACCATGGGTTCAAAGATGGTAATGATGAAGGATGTCCAAATATGTAGGTGTATAGATGTAGGAGGGAGCGATCGTGTATACATAAGTTACCCAAACCTTTGTTTTTCCACCCTTCTTCATTTCCCTTTTCTTGATTTTTCTTTGTATTATTGTTCGGGGCTCCAAGAGATGAGAGCATGATGTGTATGATAAAAAGTAGTTATTACCCCTTTAATGTGATATTCCCACTTAACACTATTGCTAATTGAAATATCAATTTTGACCAATTTTGTCTTAATTCATGTTTGCACTTAAAAAATGTGGGTTTAGAGGGCCCACATTGATTTTTTATTAAAGCAATCCCCAAACATTAGAGATGGAAGGGAAATCTTGAGCCTCTAGTGGAGCGTGGGGGCCACCCTTAGAGAATTGTGGCCCACATGAGAAGTACGCATGCATTGGAGGAAATTCGGTGGGAGGAAATCAAGTTGGGCCCACATGAGCACGTTGGAGGCACTTTGACAAAAAAAAGGCACTCATTTTGGCATTCATTCATCTTTGAAAAAAATTGTCTTTGACATAGCACGCTTGAGCTAAAGCCAACACTACAAGTGTTGTTTAGCACACGAGTGTTTCCGAGCGAAAATCTCAGCACACGAGTGTTTCCGAGCGAAAATCTCAACCCTTACTTCGGTGGACTTCGAGTGCTAGAGCAAGGAGGAAGTTGCATCCATTTCAATTCGATCCAGCAATGGGAGTGCGAGTTTGTGGGGAGGATTCACTAGCAGTAGCACAGGAACTGCGCAGTGCTTGGAGGAGGCACGCTTGAAGATTGAGGAGTCAAGGGAGTTTGGGCCTGATATTCAAGGACGAGCCCAAGGGAGTGTTTTCTTAGAGATTGCAGCTATTTTGAGGGCTTTTTGCAACAGGATTGACAGGTGGATATTGTTAATGACTGAACAATATCGTTGACAAAAGGAATTTTTCCTATGTCCTCCAACATCAAATCAATGCAGTGTGTAGCACAAGGTGTCCAAAATAAGGTAGGATGCCTTTCCATAAGCATCTTGCCAGCAGCAACATAATTTGCAGCATTGTCCATTATGACTTGGACAACATGTTGTGGACCCACCTCCTGAATGAACACATTCAACAAATCACATAATAATTGTGCATCTTTGATATGTGCAGATGCATCGACAAATTTCATAAACATTGTCCCCTTGGGACAATTAACCAAGAAGTTAATAAGGCTTCTACCATTTTCATCGGTCCAACCATCTGACATCACAGTGCATCTTGTGTGTTCCCATGATGCCCTAAACTCCTCCAATCTCTTAGTACAGTCAACATTTTCATTTTGAAGAATGCGCCATCTAAAGTCATCATAAGAAGGGACTTTGTACCCTGGCCCAACAATAGCAATAACATCAACCGCGGGCTGGAAAAATGGATTGTTCCTTGCAACACTGAAAGGAATATCACTCCAAAGAATAAACTTGCCCAACAACTTGTCAGCTTCTTCTTTCTCCCTTTTTTTAATAACTGAAGAGATAGATAGTTGTGAACCAGGTGTGGTTCTAGGAACAAAAAATGATGAGGTAGCTACAGGGTTGGTTGTAGATGTTGATGGTGAAGAAGAACCAGTACCACTCTCATGTTCACCTCTCAATCTTGACACTCTACTCCTTGCTAGTTGACTCTTCGGAGTTGACTTGGACAATTTGGTATTCTCTATTTCTAATCAACGAATGAATTGAAAAATTATTACATGAGCAAATGAAGCTCAATAAGTAATACAGAGATATTTACAGAAATAGAAACATCAAGTTTCTATTAGGAAATAGAAATAACCGGTTTCTTCTAAGAAACAGCTAAAAAGATAAAACTAGAAACAGCTAATTAGAATGAGCATTAATCACTAAATAGCATTATTCTAATACCCTCCCTTAATGCTCAATCTATTTACAGCACTGATAGACCCTCTGAATTTTACAAACTTATCAAGACCAAGAGGCTTAGTGAAGATGTCGACGGGCTGCTCCGTTGTGGGAACATATCGCAACTGAATAGATCTGTCTTCAACAAGCTAGCGAATGTAGTGACAATGAGTTTCTACATGCTTTGTTCGTTCATGAAAGACTGGATTCTTGGCAAGTTTGAGCACTCCCTGATTATCACTGAACAAGGGAGTAGGACCTGTCTGGAAAACATGCATATCCGCAAGCATACGTCGAAGCCAAACTGCCTCACAAGATGCCTTAAACTGCTCCCCGATACTCTGCTTCTGTAGAGGAAAGAGCCATTGCCTGCTGCTTCTTACTAGTCCAAGTGACAGCACCGGATCCTAGACTAAACACATACCCAACTGTAGATTTACGGTCATCAACCGAACCGACCCATTCAAAATCTGTGTAACCACTGAGTATAGGATCGGAACTTCGAGTGTACAGAAGTCCATAATCAGGATTGCCACGCACATAACGCAGCACACGCTTCGTTGCTATCCAATGATCAGCCTTAGGAGCGGGAAATGTAGCTATGGCACAAGATTAACATGAAGCGGGAAATGTAGCTCACTGCAAAACTGATGTCAGGTCTAGTGGCAGTAAGGTAGATGAGGTTGCCCACTAATTGCCTGAATAAAGTTTCATCCACAAGGGGTGAGGATGACTGAGCTGAAAGTTTGAGCCCTAGTTCCATAGGAGTCGTGGCAGGTTTGCAATCCTGCATTCGGAATCTGTCCACAAGATTTCTGGCATACTTGGACTGAGAGAGAAAGATGTTGTTCTCAGTCTCCCAGACTTCAACCCCCAAACAGTAATGAAGAAGTCCTAAATCTGTCATATCAAAAGCGCTGCACAAATCTTGTTTGATCCCATGGATCAAACGTGTTGAGCTGCCAGTAATGATAAGGTCATCCACATAGACAACCACAAACAGAATATCATCACCAATATGCTTGATATACAGGTTTGCATCAGATGGACTCCGCTGAAAACCATGATCTGTGAGGTACTGATCAATTTTCATGTACCAAGCCCGAGGAGCTTGTTTTAGACCATAGAGTGCTTTGACTAATCTACAGACTTTCTAGTCTTGACTGGCAACCTTGAATCCTGGAGGCTGCTCATGTAGACTTCTTCCTGTAAGTCACCATTCAGAAAAGCACTCTTTACATCCATCTGATGGACTTTCCAATTGAACTGAGCTGCTAAGGCAAGGACAAGATGTATGGTACTCATCTTGGCTGTAGGAGCAAAGGTCTCCTCGTAGTCAATGCCTTCCTTCTGTGAGAACCCTCGAGCAACAAGGCGAGTTTTATACTTGTCTAGGGTTCCGTCTGCTTTGTATTTCACTTTATACACCCATTTGCAGCTACTAGGATTTTTCCCTGCAGGAAGATCAGAAAGGGTCCAAGTGTGATTCTTCTGAAGACTTTGGAATTCAGCTTCCATAGCCTATTCCCACTCAGATGTACCCTTAGCCTCTGAATAGGTTTGAGGCTCAAAAATACTGTGCAGGTTAGCCATAAGAGCAAAATTTACTATAGGTTGTTGTTTGCTCTTATGTCTAGAAGTTCTACCTTCAAGGAGCTCATTATCCCGGAGATCACCAATGGTTTTAGCCCACCATTTAGGCTGGAGAGTAGAGGAACCAATCTCAGCAGGAGGTGGAGAGGGCTCAGGAACAATAGGAGCAGCAAGAGGAGGGTTATTTTCCGGAGGAAGCTCAGGTAGAGTATCATCAAATACTGATGCTGCATCATCCCTCCCATCAGGTGGACCTACCGAAAGAAGAACATTGTGACGCTGATCCTCAGAACACTGCTCAAAAGGAGGAGACTGAAAGAATCCTCAGTCTTCATCAAATACTACATCCCGACTGAAGCTAAGACGACCAGTGGCTATATCTATCAGCCTATAGGCCTTGTGATGATCACTGTACCCTGTCATCATGAGTTTCTAGCTTTTGGAATCCAACTTAGAGCGCTTAGCAGTCGGAATCCAAACATATGCAACCGAGCCAAATACTTTGAGGTGACTGATCTTAAGCTTACGACCAGACCAAACCTCTTCGGGAGTCTTCCCTTTAACAGCCTGAGTAGGTGATCGGTTAAGAAAATAGATTGCAATAAATACTGCTTCAACCCAGAATTTGTTCAGAACACTCCTGTGTTGTAACATGGAACGAGCCATTTCAACAACCATACAGTTGCGGCGTTCGACAACACTGTTCTGCTGAGGAGTGTAGGGTGTAGTTAACTGGCATTTGATGCCATGAGTATCACAGAAGTTGGAGAAAGAAGAAGAACAAAATCCCCCCCCCCCCCCCCCCC